>VZTZ01018416.1:1280217-1432862 GCA_013400955.1 Drymodes brunneopygia
CCTTCCTTCCTTCCGCGCCTTCCTTCCTTCCTTCTTTCCTTCATTTCCTTCATTTCCTTCATCTCTTCTTTCCTCTATCAATTTGCTTGATACAGCCTTTTCCAGGCTAGAGCTGCCCCACTTCCAGGACAAAAGGGGAAGAATTCCCAGGGGAATCTCAGGGAGTCCCAACTGAAGTGACACACTTCTCGTGTGCCTGGTCACACGCTGGTGGCACTGGGCAAGCCGTGCATGTCACCTCCAGGGAGAGGGCTGCAGGGGACAGACTGACACAACTCTGTCTCACAAGGAGTTTTCCATTGCAGTGGCCCAGACTTCCCCGTAGTATGCGGAGTTTTGAAGTTGGATGCTGAGGGAAGGCTCCAGGTCCATATCATTCCCAGACCCAGAGCTAAACAGCTGATGGATGTCCTGGATGTAGGATGCTGGGAATGGCTCTGAGAAGAGCAGCTGCCCAAGAAGGAGAAGGGTCTTGCTGGCATCCTGAGTGCCATCACCACCCCAGCATCCTCTAACCTCCCTAGCCCCTTGCTTTATATCAAAGAACTCTACTTTACATCATGGAAAGCAACCAGGGAGATCCAACCCTGCCTGATCCTTTTTCTCATATGGAACAGCTGGAAAAAGACAGTAGCCTGAGAAATTGGCTGACCTTTTTGATGCATTCAGCTGTCTAGCCTTATATTTGTCCTTTAAATAATTTGTCAGAAACCAAACAAGCCCAAAACAACCAATCAGCAGGAAAATAAGAGCACAAACAAAACAAGAGAGACTTCCTTTTCCAGCCTTGCCCTTGTGCAGTTGCTGGCCTGAAGCAGTTTAATCTAAAGCAGGCTTTGGCAATTGCTGGAGAAAGCAATGTCCGTGATGGGCATTTAGAGACCAGGGCTGGCCTGCCGTACACTGTCCAGGGGTTTATTACCTGCTGAAAAAGCTTAATGTGCTTCAGGTGCTACGTGATGGCCAGATGTCGTGGCAGAAGCTGCTGGGAGAGTGCTGGTGATAGAAATGCTGCCGGGTGAATGCAGAAACATTAGTGCCAAATGTGATATTTAGTCCCAGTTCATCTATTTGTAGAGAAACACAGGAATGGCTGAGCTGCTCAGGGCCAGAGGCCCATCCATCCCAGTACCCTGTCCATGGCTGTAGCAGGTTCTTAATGCACAATATCAGGGCATGAAGATCATGGCTCAGGGCCAGTGATTTGTGGTGCTGGGATTTCCGGAGCCAGACATTGTGCCTTTGTATTTAATAGCCCCTGGTGAATTTTGCTTCCAGGAATTTACCTAGCTAATTCTAAGTCCCTTTGTACCCACAGCTTCCTGTGGCAAGCAGTTTCACAGCTTAACAACACGTATTGTTTAGTGTTGCCCATTTTTTCATGCCCTGAAGCTGGGTGAGTGTTCCATGTTGGATGCCACTCAAGACCTGCCCCGGATCCAGCTCACACAGGAGAAGTGGATAGATGGGTGGGTGTTGTGATCAGATGAGCAATTATCAGCAGGCCACAAGCAGGGTGTGTTTTAGGAGCCAAGACACAGCTCCTCACCTGCCTGGTTGTTAACAGGTCTCATGGTGCTGTCTGCATTATGGACAAAGGGAGTTTTTGAGAATGAACAGGAGGAGATGGGCACAATCTGGGTAGGGAATGAGGGGCACAATCTGGGTAGGGAATGAGGGGCACCGTGGAACCAGATGTGTTTGTCAGATCAGTAGAAGACGGTGAGATTGAAGGCAGCATCCCCTGTCAGGAATGTGGAAATTGTGTTCTAACAGCTTTATGCCCACTTCAAATAAGGAAAAGAGAGTTACAGGCTGTGATTTGTACACAAAGACTTGGAAGCAAGGCCTGAAAGTGGGAAATCCTACAGGGAGACAGGACACAGCACCCATTGTTGCAACACATGAGGGGACTGATTTCTCTACAGAGGGTAGTGAGACCAACCTGTCAGACAGTTATCCCTTTCATCATCATTTCAGCAGTGACAGCTTTGGGGCTAAAGCCCACCAAGTGGCTGGGCCCTGGTGAGGTACAATAGCTGTGTTTAAATTAGGTCACTCAAGAAGTTCAGCTTATCAAAGCCACCTGCATCATTTCTACCCTTATCAGGAATAGAAGTTGATTGGAATTGTTCAGCAAGCTATGGCTCAGGCATGGGGGATGTAAAAATTTTTCTCAAGTCCACATATGGTAAAAGCATCACGGTGCTTTATTTCCCTACGAACACGAGTGATGAAGCAGAAGTGGGAATGTTTTCTACTGAGAGTCCAAGTTCCAGAATTGCTCAGCTCCCATTTAGGCAACAAAGTCATTGGCCAGATGTGGGAAAGAGACAGTCAAAGGGATGGTGCTGAGCAATCCTCTGTGGCTCCTTCCTCGAGTGAGAAATTCAAAGCCTCCTCAGCTGACTGTGAGCCTTATCCAAGGGCTATTTATGGATCCAGAGAAGGCTTAAAAGCTCCATGGTTGACCTCAGGCACACGCTGGATGGTCAGCACATTTTTCTGAGAAAGCAGAGTGCAATTCAAGATTTCTTGTAACTTTTTTTTGTTCACCTGACACATGTGCTCAAAAGACAGTGAAAGATGAGAAAATAATATGGGCTTGATAAATGACCGAAAGAAAGTTTCCGATCTGCAGCGGTTCCCATTATTCTTCTTATTCTTGGCATCAGCAGAGTTATGGCAATCTCCCCCTGCCCCCCTTCCCCAACTCTACTCTGTTAACATTTTTTTTTTCCTGTCAAATTCACAGGAGTGGCACCTGGGAGCATTTTGACCAAGGGGAAATTGACTGAGCAAAGTTGCCTCTTTTCAAATACGTTTTCTTGAGGGGCTGGAATGAATGAGAATCATAGTCATAACATGGCTAAACAGTCTTTGTTTAACTTAATGCAATATAATAACCTAAGTGTTGCAACACAGCTCCTTGCTGTGACATCCTTTTTCCATTTGCTTAATTTTCACCCCAAACACACGCTGTTAATAAGCCGCTGAGAAAATACAGCTCTTGTGACAAAATCCAGAAACTGAGCCCCTGTATGGCATGTTAGATACACAACTCTTATTTGGACTGGCAAGTGGCACTGAAATTGGTATTGCAAAATAGATCCATTTTTCTTGCTGCCAAATGTGATGGACAGATGAAAAGGGAGGGCTGGAGAAGGGGATGGCAATAAGCAGAGAACAGGGAAAATAAAATCCCTGACGGAACGGTAACATATGAGTTAGAATAGACATGTGATTGCCAGAAGGGAAATGCAGGATGCGGGGTGCTTTGTCAACAGCCAAGGTTAAAATAAATGTCACACTGGCACTGAAAACTGCAAGATTAAACTCCTTCTGGTGATTTATAAATTACGAGAGAAAAAAGCAGACAGACACCCAGTGAATGAGCTCAAAAGAAAAACTCCTCTTGACTTCAGTGGGTTTTGGAGAGGATCCAGTGCAGTAAAGGTTCTGATCTGATCTCTGGAGTCAGAGTATGTTTGACCAGTGATTTTAATCAGCAGAATCAGGCTCTTAATCACAGTTTGGTTTACATTTACTGCCTTTTTACTTGCTTTGTAGCAAATCTGGAAGTCATACTTGTTCTTTAGGAGCTAAGTGAAAGTAAATAAAGACTGCCATAAAATTTGGACATCTTTAAATTAAAAGACAATTACATTAAGGAGTATGAATAACCCTTTCCCTTTCCTTTTACCAAAGCAGTCCAATGCTTTAGAAAAGCCTGAAATAAACTCTGGTTTTGTACAAACAACAATATCTTGAAAGTTTCACAAATTATCCTGAAGATTGCTGGGGAAAGGAGATTTTCTCCACAAGAAAATGCAAAAGACTGTCCTCCTTAGTAAGAGCTGAAAAATGCATTTTACATAATTTATAAAAAGTAATTTAGACAAAAATGACACGATGCCATGTGGAAAAGAGGAAATAAGATACAGAGGCACTGGTTCCTAGATCTTTATCCTTCCCACAGCTACAGCATTCTGTGACTTTTTCATCGGGGATTTCCAGACTTCATTTGGAAAGTGCATTTGCCAGGCACTGAATACTGAGATCCAAGATGCAAAATCAAGGACAGAATGAAAAGCAAGAAAAAAATTCCAGCTTTGGCCACCCAAACCTTTTCTAGGAGTCTCAAGTGTGCTTTAGGCAACAAGATCTGTGTTTGTGGAAGGGGCATTCAGCACGACATTTCTTCTGTAGGAAACAAAATATCTTGCAGAGGTATCCACTTCTGTAGCAGTGGATGGTTCATAAGCACATAGAAAACAGAAAAATGCTGCTGAGGCTCTCCACACATTGGAGATTAGCCCTGGACAATTTGGCACTGGCATTCAAACCAAAGGAAAGGCTGCCTGTTCAACACACTTCCTTCAGGAATTCTGAGCTAGTGAGAGGAGTGGGGGGAGCCAGATGGACTGCAAATGATCTACCAGGGATGGTGAGTTCAAACATATTGTACTTGGTTATTGATGATTTTATTCAGTTATGTATTGGATGAGTAAGTTTTCCTTTCAGTTGGGCACTCTGAAAGATGGAGACATGCAAGTTATTTTTAAATAACATGCAGATTTCAAACCTCAGAAACCTATGACTTCCCAAAACAAGAAACATTTCAGATGATAACTAACAAAATTACTTTTCTGTAGTCTGACTGTAGTTTTGTGCAGAATCTCTTACTCCTATCTGCTAAAACCAAATCAAATGGGTGATTAACAGTTTCCAGTGTTCCAGAAGTGATGTCAGGCTCTGTCAAAGAGCTCCTGGGCTGTTCAAAGGACTGTCTGAAGGGATTACAGCTCCCTCTTGTTGATGAGATCCTCTGCACAGAGACCTGGCTCAACAAAGCTGAGTCAGAGTCATGGGTTTGTGAGCAGAGTCCTTTTGAAGAGTCAGGAGAAAATCCTTCCCCACGCCACCCCCCTTCATGGTTCTGCTTCTTGCACAGAACTGGAGACAATTCTGAGCAGGAATTTCTGGCACCCAAGAGCCAACATATGGCACAGGCACTGCTCTGGTGCAGAGCCCGTGGCTGTGATCATCCAGGAGAGGAATGACTAAATCTGTGGGATAGCTGGAAATCACATAACTGAGATGGGAAGATGTCTTAACACCAACATTAGGAAAAGAAAGAAAATCTAAAGACAGGAAAGAAGGCAAAAGGTATCACCTGCATTTGGGAAGAAAAAAAGTATTATAGCATTATAAACATTAGGAAAAATCTGGAAAGATCTCTATTTTGAAGAATGGAGACATCTCCATTGTTTGAGGGGTGTTTTTGCTGCTGGTGATGACAAGTCAGCACAGCTGCAAGGCCTTTGATTTGAAGGACAAAAATTACTCAGAGAGTATGGGCAAGATTGCCCACATAAGCTGCAAGTGGAGACAAACATGAATCACATGGACAAATAAGAACTCCAAGGAGCAATACCCAGAAACTTAGTGCTGTCTGTCTCTGTGAGACTGGGATTAGATCACACATTAATTGTGATTTTTGTTTGACATTGAAAATTCCTTTGGAGCAGGCTTTGTGTAACAGCAGCATTGCTGGGAAGAAAAGGTCCTGAAAAATATCTTCATAGTTTTCCATGTATGTGTATAAATATTAAACTGCCTTCCTTTCAGACATGCCACTGAACTCTGCTCTTGTTTGCATGTTGAACCTGGAAACTTCTCAAAAGTTTTGCCTACGGATAATTCATGAGTTAAAGCCCAAATTGAAATGCCATGTTACAACTTGTAGAAATGTTAGACAAATATAATGACCATATTTTCCAGTTACCTAATACCCACTCAAAATATAAACCCCAAAAGAACGGAATTGTTTTCATTGCTGTTAACCAGACAATATCACTCCATCTAAATATAGTATGTGATGAAACCAATTTAAATATTGTCCAAGTATTTAACACTGTAAATATTAGACTTAGCACTCCATAAAAACAGGCTTTGATGATGTAGGCTGACAAAAGGAGACTAGTTAATTGCAGATTACATCATGGCTAGGACAGCATCACTGCTAGGACAGACACGATAAATGTGAGGTGCAAAGTAAATCTAATAAAATAAAAATAGTCTCTGTTCAGTGTTCACCTTTATCAGTTTTGCTAACCTTTCTTAGCAAAGATGGGGGGGAATGTAGTCCTAGGTAAAGGAGTATCTGGAGTTCAATATGTTACTGAAGTTTTTATTTAGGGCCTGATTCAGAAAAACATCCAAATCTGTGTTTCACTTCTAGGATGGGTTTTTTTCCTTTTCCCTACAACTGGGTTCATATGTCCTTCTGACATTTTCCTGCAGTGGGAAGATTTCTTGAGTCAGGGTCAGAATCTACCTCATGTTGTTGTAAAATACAGCACAGCTCCATCAGATTTGGGGAAACAAAATTTTAAAGCTTTTGGTTCCTGATAACTTCAAAGGATTCTTTCAACTTTTGAGCTCAGATAACTATCTCAAAAATGGGGACAATTTCCTGGCATTACAGGGCTGATTTTCTTTTTGTAGCAACCTCCACCCCTGTGTGTCTATCAGTTTGAGTTAACTTTCCTTGACATCTGCCCAGATATGAACATAAAGATGGGTTCTGCCCTGTGTTTTAAAAAGGACAGTTTTGTGATACCAGGATGTCCTCAAGGCCCAGAGATGGGATGTGCCTACATGGGTTTAGCTTCAGGCTCATATTAGGAGGAGTTTCAGCTTGCAGGTGAAGCCTGGCCCCTCACTGGAACTCCTGAATGAAATGGAGGCATCCATTCCATCATCCTCTCCCCTCTACCAAGCGCTCCCAAATGTGCCACAGGAGACCTTCACACTCACTTGCCCAAGATAGCACAAGTGCAGTTTAATGGACTACCAAAAGTGGATTGATTTTCCTGAAAGGACAGTGAATAACTCTGTGTAAGTTCCCAGCTGTTGTTGTGCTGAGCTGATGAAGTGTTTTGGGGGGAATCTCATTTATTGTTGAAATCACTGAAGGTGCATCTGGTGGCTGCTGCTACCAACAAGTGGTTGCCACTGCATTTTGGGCATAAAGGCTATGTAATTCCCAAAATGCTGTTTCCCTCTCTTATTTCGTGGATCTCTTTTTCTCTCCTTCTGCTCTATATAAGCTGAGTTCCTGCACTTTCTACAACATCCTTCAGAACCCAAACCACCTAAAATCAGTGGTGCTGGGAAAAACCTCCTGCTAACAAAAGGTCTGGTCCCAAAGTGGCTTGTGAGGCCTGTTAACACATCAGAGTAAAATCAAAATAATGATGTTACATAGAATAAGTGAGCCCAGCTGTCGATGTTGACACTCTTGAGCCATGAAAGGAGAAAAGTGATACAGCCTTGGGTAACTGTGGTTTGTGCAGGCCCAGCTCCATTGCCTGACTCTGTGTTTGCCTGCACACAGGGATGGTTACCTGCAGAGATGCAATGGGTTAGGTGAGTTCATCTGGAGCTGGTGGTCAGGGTTACCTCAGCAGCAAAGCCAGGAACTGAAATCTGGTCATAAAAACTGCCTTTTTTTTTTTTTTTTTTTTTTTTTTGTGTGTGTGTGTGTGTCTTTGCTTCCCTTCCTTGTTAGGTGATTGCTTTCCTCTGTCACAAGGGACACAGGATCACCCTCAGCCATGGTGCACTTCAGTATCTGTGCTGAAGAAGGGTTTTAGCACAGATTGCAGCAGCAGGGCACATCTTCCACAGGCCAGCAGCACTCTGGTCACAAGAGCAGGCAGGAATGGGATGCAGGAACCCCTCCAGCTTCCCTTGTTTCTACTATATTTGTCTTTCTTAATTAAGCCAGCACCATGTTACTGACCCAAAGACATGGCAACAGCAGTGTTGAGAACTGCAGGGATTAAGACATTTGCGTTATAATACCTCAGCCATGAGATCATAAATGCCCTTGTGCTGTATTTTGTTATCCTGGGTTGATAATGGAGGCTGATAAAACTCCCACTTTCTCCCTATATTCAAGTGAGTTAATGTGTCTGGGCTCGTGAGATCCCGGCAGGCAGAGAAAGCAACAGCCCAGAGTCCCCAATCTCGGATGTAATCAAGTAATGAGGCTGTTTGAGGACATTACTTGTTAACGTATTAGCAGGTACCAGGGGTAAGTGAGTGTTTATTTAGTCCTGGTGTAAAAGCATGTCTAAAATGATTTATGCTGGAAGCTGTTTCACAGCAAACAGGCTGCTTTCATGAAAGCGGGTCAATCACCATCTCCCGTCTGCCCTCATAAATCATATTCAGGTGCTAATGTAACCAAAAGGTTTCTATAATCTGCACAATCAGCGTGGAGGTCTGGCTGGATACAGTAATAGCCTGCCTGCATAAATGCCTTCTGCGTCTAAAGGTTGATATTTGAGGGGAGTCAAATGATTGATTTAAAGAAAGAAAGAAAAGAAATAAACTTCCATGACAAGTAACAAAGTGTATGTACAGTTTTCCAGCCACGTTTTACACACACAGGAGTAACTTGCCACTGTTGAGATCTGCTGCTGGGACTGGTTTTGCATCAGGATAACTTCCATACATATTCTCTTACAGAAAGTGGACTGTGATTTTAAGGTAACAATGACAGATACCAGAAGCACAGCGCTGTAGACTGGGATTGGCTTTCTATGTTCACCAAATTTCTCTGCTCAAACATTAGTTTCACATTATTGAACTCTTTTTCATACTGGTGGAGGACTCCTTTGGGAGGTGACATAGGTCTGGAAGGACCTTCTGAGCCTACATCCAAAACATAACTTCATTAAGTTCCATCCTGAAAGTTGCCACAGATAATTTTTTCTGCTGTTTACTTCTTCGTCCTCCCTCCTCTTCTTGAGGGGTGTTCCAAGACCTCATTTCCCCTCATCCCAGTTTTCAGTTCAAACTTATTCATGGCCATTTTATATTGGTAGCCAGATTTTATTCTATTCTTCATGTTCTCTTTCCTATGCCACCAGTGTCCTTTAGTTTAAATAGCTTTTCTCTCCCACATGTAATTACCGCTGGATCGGCTTCTACCTTGGGTACTCATGAGGTTTTAGACCGCAGAACACATAACTCCCATAAAATCTTCCATTTTCTTCAGACAAAAGTCTCATTTTAGTTCAAATTAGTCAATAGTACCTTCTCTCAGCCTTCAGTGATTCACACCAAGCAACAGGAACCATTTGTCTCATAAACCAGTTTGGATCAGAGTTACAATGGCACACATCCTTGAGCAGCACACAGCTCCTACTTTACAGAGCTGCAGCTCCCTCTTTTGCTAACAAATCCTTAGCCAGCAATTTCACTAGCACTGCTAGTGCTGAAAAGAAGGTTTCAAATCGTTGTACCATAATACTTTGATTTGGGAACAATGCTTTATGAATACAAGAGGTGAATATATTTTTTCTGAGGAGTAGCATCGTGTTACTTGTTTGCTGAAAGTGTCTGGAGACTCGCTGATGGACCATGAAGTCCAGACTGTAGGTAATGACTGTGCTTGGACTTCAATTGTTAATTGCTCTTCATTATTTGCTTCTTATGAGTCATATTATACCATTATAAAGTCAGAAAGCATTAGGAATGGAATGAGGACACAGGAGGGATACTGAGCAAAATAAACAACCAGCCATGGGCAAAGATCAGTGAATATTTGGTATAAGCAGATTGAAGTTAACAATTAATGTTAAAACTTAGTGATTGGTGACTAAATGTAAGGAAGAAAAGAATTTGTGGGAGCATTCAATAATAAAGGAATTCTTTTGTGAGTGGTTGAGTTTGTTTGATGTGCATCATAGACAAACAAAGCTGCTTCTGCAAGGTGTTTGGTAGTTCCAGTTACAAAGCACTGCATGTTTGTGACAATTCCTGTATTAACTCCCTTCTAGATAATTTGTGGCAGACCAAAGGAACCCTTTACAGCAAGCAGAGGTGCTGCTCAGCTGCTGAGAAAGCTGGTTTGTGAAGAGCAGAGGCACAGTGAGTCTAGAAAAATCCAGGTCTGTATGTTAGGTGCATAAATAAGATGTTATTTCTTTCTTGGGAAAACTCATTTCAGGATGTTCCAAAGAGCAGGCACTTCCAAATGTTCCAGTAATTGTCTAGAAAATGTTCAGCCAGTGACTTCTTTCTTCTACAAGAAAGTAGAGGCAACAGTCCTCCTCGGATTTGTTTATTTGTTTTGGGCACTCCAGAGAAGATGGCAGGAATCACAGTCAGAACTTGTATCACCTTGTATTTTTCATGCTTTATTTCATTGCTGTTAAAGTAATTGAGGTAATGTGACAAGGGCCATTGAAAATTGTCTTAAATATTCTTCTCGAGTCTCTTTGAGCTGTGTATTAATTAGGGTGTGAACTTGGCTGGGTGTTGCTTGGTTTGGGTGTTTGGCCATCACTGATGGCCAAACCAGAGATTTGCTCTCCTCCAGAGATTTGCTGCATGATGTTGGGCAAGTCTTCCAGCCTGCTCTGTTTAGCTTGGAGTTCCTTGGCACTGAAGTTTCTGTCTGGCTGTAGGCACGGCTTCCACTCAGCATGAGGATGGGGGGCCTCACACTACACAATTTTAGTACAAAAAACCCAAATTTACAGTAAGACTGTTTATTGCACATAATGGATCAGCTTAACTGTGTCATTCTCATTCTGAGAATCTCATTTAGGCATCAAAGCCATCACCACAGGATGTAAATAGTCTTTCAAAAATTAAGTGAAGATGACACACATGAGCTGATTTTTAATTCTTTCACTCCAAGTCATGCACATATTGTGGCTTTTTTCTGTTACAATTTGTTTCAATTTTATTCCTTTCTCCAAGAATCATTTATTGACTTAAGCCATTTGTCATTTAGACAATCACTGTGATCTTTAATTCTGACTTAGAAATCAATATAATATGAGACATAATTAATAAACCTATTTCCAATGTTTAGACAGGTCTACCCTGATTGTCCAGCCAGCAACACACATACAAAGAAAAATGCTGAAAAGTGCTTTTTGCTATTAATAATAAAATATACAATTAACCATCAGGCCAATGGGAATCACTTGTCATTTATCTGTCCTAGAAAGGAAAATAATACAGAATGGAACAGAAAATGGAACTCCCTCAGAGTGATTGGTATCCTCAGTTGTGATTCATCTATCATGTCCAAGATACCTGAGGTGAATGGAGGAGATGTTGTGCAATGACCTTAAACAAGATACCTGTTGTTTAAAATACCAAAGGTAAAGAAACAAATTTCACCCTTTCACTGCAGAATTAAAGGTCAAACTACCTGACTCCTAAAACAGACCCAGTGAATAACCCTGCTGCCCAAGGCCCTGTGACAGCCTTTCCTCAAGGTCCTAAGATGAATGTAGGGTAATGTTTAACATAGCTGGGAAGAGAAAACAGAAGGAAGTGGGATGTGATGCTGGGAAAGGCACACACATTATCTCTCTGGTGCTGCCAAACTGGATGACAGGGACTGTGGGGACACATCCTCCATGCCCTGGGAGAAGTCCCATGTAAAGGTCAGGAACAGTAGGAGCCAATGCTCCTTCATTTCCTTACCACGGTTTTGTTACTGCCACGTGTGAAAAAAACCTGCCTGAGTGGCCAGCCAGGCAGCAGTCACAAATTTTTTCAATGTATAATAGCACTCATCCATTAACCATAAATAATCTATATTTATCCAAGGGGTCCCTAACAAAGCCATGTGTACATTGCACAGAGCATTAGGCTATCAATGTATAAACTATTTAAAGCAGCCAGTGTTTGAATTGTCATTTCTCAAGTTTAACATTATGTTGTTTCAATATCTAAAGCCTCCTTCCCAATGCAGCAAAAATGCAAAACACATTGAGAGAAAATGTAAAACATACTAACTTGATTATTATGAGTGCTCTGGATTGTGTCACAATTCACTATTAATTTAGACCACATTCCAGTGGCTTCTCCCTTCCCTCTGCATTCTGGACCACTCTGTCAGAGAACTACAGCACCGATTCAATAAAAAAATCTATCTTTGCATCTATGTATTTTAAAGTCTGCTGCTTGGAGGAAATGTTTGGGATATGCAGTTTAGGGAGCATTGTTTTCCATTAGCAACTAGAAGTGATGCACTGATTTTGATGGTCATTTGTATAATTAATTTCTTCTGGTCATCAGGGATATAGTCAATTCTGTGAATATCATCCTGAGCCTTATGGTGAGGTTTGTCTCACCTTCTCCCACCCATGACAGAGACCCAAATGATGGTTAAATCCCCTCCCTGAGAAACTGTTGCAGCCAGAACCAATTTCTGCTTTGGGAGAGGTGGAATGGCCTTGTGGTTACAGCTCCAAAATATGGTTCAGCAAAACTGGGCTGTGTTTCTGCCTCTTTTGTAGACTGCCAGTGTAACTTTGGTCAAATAATTTATTCTTTTCCCCCTGTAAAGTAAACAAAATGAATTTTCCTATTTTCTCAGCTTAAGAACATAAATACTTTGGGGTAAGTTAATTTCAGTTAATGCTATGACAGTACTAGGCACAATGGGATCTTCCTCTTAATAGAACTATCATGCATGTAGTATTTATTTAGGGCATTTTGACATCACTGTGTCCAAAGCAGCTTTTGGAAGGAAATGCAAATAATGCATATTATCAGACTTTTCAGATGGGTGTTTTTTAGGAGACTTTTGCTGATTTTCTGGCCACAGAGTGTGCAATCAGTATGGCAGGCATGCATTAAAGAGGTAACAACTAATCCTGGTCATCTCTGTTGCTCTTTCACAAGTTGAAAAGCCAATCTTCAGACCACCTTTTAAAAGTTTCACAGAAAGATTTCAGCTCCTGGCAGAAAATTGCTCAGAATTCACCCTACATAGCAACAAAAGGACCATGTCATGGTTTATCTCCACCAGAACACTGGACAGATCCCTCTGAATCCATGAGGTTTTGATATATTTGTTTTCTGTGCTTGGTGGTGGTAGTAAATTTTGGGCAAAGAATTTGGGATCCAAACTGTTTGTAGCTGGACAGCCCAGCTGCAATGTCTCTCTCCAGTTTGTACCCAGAGGGGGCCATAAACACCCAGCTGAGCACTCCCATCTGAGTTTATTGCTTATGGGAGAAGAGCACTACTTTCAGGGAGAACATCAGCTCCTCCAGTCACTGTCAGTGTGCGTGGGACAATAGTTTGAAGGATGAAGTGAGAGACCAAAACAAAAACTTTGTGATCTGTGCTAGGCAAATCCCATAGGTACATCTCCTGAATAGCAGAGGTTTTCAAAGGCTGCCTAGGGTGGTCTAACTGCAGAGTCCTGATCCCAAGGAGAGCAAACTTTAGCAAATATGTGGCAGAGGTTGGGGAAGACCCTTCCCTCACTGAGTGGTTCTGCTTTTAAAACGAACTCTTCTTTCTCCAGAGACACAGGCCTTTTGTGTGCTGATGCTCAGCTGCTCCTCCGAGGGATGAAGCCAGATTATGCAGGGTTTGCTTTGGAAGGACTGGAGCTGGGTTCCAGCCTGATACCTCAAACAAAGTTATTAGCTATGGCCCCAGTATATCCCTGTTAGTTTTGCTCTTTGTTGTAGTGCCCACGCAAGGACACTCATCCCCCTACACTGCTGCTGTATCCTACAGTACCTCCAGCAGTGCTCTGTCAGCCCTGCTGATCCTTTCCACTGACTGGAGAGGGAGCCTGATGCAGGTGTTTCAGTGAAACTTATACAATCCAGATGTAAATCCAGTGGCAAGTCCCTCAGGATTAGACATGTCTGGAAATGAACATTATTGGGCTGATAAGATTTCTGAGCATTTTTTCCACAGGAAACCCACTGATTTTCATCTCTGGGTTTGGCATGCAAGCTCCCTAAGGCTCCTGGAGAGGCATACCTTGGATTGCCTGTGACAAGATATGAACAGGAGAGCTCCAGCTGACACCAAGGGCCAGGCTGGGATGGCAGTTAGGAAGGAAAAAACACTCTATTCTTTACTGTCGACTTTGAAAATGTGTTCAGGAAAGGATTACAATGTCAAGATTGTAATACTGGTTGTGTAAGAATAGCTGTTTGGAGGAGCTGCTTTTTGGAGAAAAATCTAAGAGAAGAGGCCATTCACTTCATTCCTGCAGATACACCAAATAAAAAGGGATCAGCTAAACCACAGACAAGCCCCTTTTTTGCTTTTGCAACTGTTCATTTTTTCCATCAGAGCTCAGACCATGGAGCTAAAATCCAGTAATGAAAACCTTCCTTGCAGCCCATGGCTTTGCAGTGCCCCAGACCAGGCTGAGATTGAAGTCGAATGGAGTTGATCCCCAATTCTCCAAGCTGCAGAGGGGCAGACGATGGTCTGAGCTTCAATCTTCACACAGATGAAACTGCTGCAGTGGGACTGGTTTCCGGGCTGATGTTTTTCATCTCTCAGTTACTGAGTGCCTGAGAGGAAGCAGAGAAATGTTATCAACTCCCTCTGCTCCAGACCATCCGTCTTTCTCTGCTGGCATATCTGACAGCTCGAAAATGATCAGGTAGCAGCTGCTTTTTGATTTCTTCTCTTATCTCTAATCCACTGTCTCATGAAATGGCACGTTAATGCTTTAAGGACATTCTAGGCAGGGGAGTGTGCTTTCCCCTCTAGCCAGCAGGTAGAGCCAGCAAGCCTTGCATCGTGTCACAGGTTAATGGCAATTTCACAGAAACCTGGATAAACAGATCACTTCCTCTCTCCCTTCCTCCCCCAGAGAAAGCCCTGACTCTAACAGTAATCCTAAAAACCTGTGCAGGGAATAAAGCATCTCACAGTTGGAAAATACTTGCACAGGTGACCTTCTGTAATGAAGATTTCAGCATTTGCTCAAGTGACTGCACAAGTAAGACCGGGACATGGGAATCTCATTGGATGTAAATCAGCATCCAAACTGAGCTCTGTGTTTGGTTTTTTTTTTTTAGTAGGAAAGCAGAAAAGAAAAAGTAATACCTTGCTGCTTTCCACAGTCATGTCCCTTACACTGCAAGGGGTGGTGAGCCCAGGAAAGGCTGCTCTGGCCATGTTTGAAGCCATGGTCCACTTGCTTCTTCTTCTCCACTGCAATCATTACTTTGAGTCATTATCTTCTTTCTTTAGCTTTTAAAAGTGGGGTGTCCCAGAATCTCTGCTGGCTCAGGAGCTTCACATTGGCCACTACCTGTGTGCTTCAGTCCCCATCAGAAGTCCAGGGAAATGGCCTTAAACCATGTGTTCCACAAAAAACTACACTTCAGCTTGTATAAAACATAGCGTTATATCCAAGACAAAACTCAAATAATTCTACAGACAGGAGTTATACATAAAGACTATATAAAGAATTTTTCATGTACACAAATATCTTTGATCATATTTGTGAATCCTTAGACTGTTGCATTTCAGCCTGTGATTAGTTTGCATCATTTCATTTTAATATCATTATTGACCATAGGTTTAATTTCTCATTTCAAAAACATAACTGAAGTTATCATCAACATTTCACTTTTTGTATAAAATGTGTAGTTACTCTTTTTCCCCCAGTGCTTCTAAAAAACCTTTTGAAACTGCTCTCCAGTCCAATTTCTAAGCTTTCCCAGCACAGCCATTTACCTCCGATAGGCACAGTTTTTCAGACAGAGGTCAAGGATGGTGAAAGTTGCTATCACATCACAAGAGTTGATAGTGCTACTTTCCCCTCAATGCTTTCTTTTGCTTGCCTTGCAAGGCCTCTTTCAGTTCCCTTGACCCCGTTGCCCTGCTCCTTTCTACTGATACAAGAGAATTAATAATAGAGCTCGGGTTTTCACCGGAGCCGCACAACCACTGGGATATGGCAGTAAAACACACAAGTAAACGCTCACAACAGCTAAGCCCCCCCACCTCCTGAAACCCATTTTCCTTGATGCCTTTGATCTGGGGCAGGTGGGAAAGAAAGCAAAAGGCCTCTGGGAGAATTATGACCACAGTGCCTTCCTAGGCGGCACGGCTGCTTCCTTGAGGCTCGCGGTGCCGTTAATGGCTCCTTTATGCCAGCATGTATCAGACCACCAAGGCATTTACCCAAAGGCTAGAATGCCTGCAGAATAAAAAGTAACATTTTGCTGCTTTCTTTCTGAAGGTCAGACTCATTTCAGTCACACGGCAGTTCATGCTCAGGCAGATGGGTAATGGGACAGCAGATTGAGGGAAGAAGACGTTTTCTCATCTCTGTTCTGTGGGAACAGCCATGACTTCCCACATAAATGTACTCTCCCTCCCCCACCCCAGTTTCCTTAAACCACTGGATAAATCCCCTTTTGATCCACCTTCCAAAATCCACTAGCAAAGAGAAACAGCTCATCTCTTTGCACAATGTCATTGTGGCCTAAAATGCCAGCACTCAATAAATACCCAGCTCTGTTCACGAATATTTTCTGCTGTTGCAGTTGTGTCTTGTCAGGACTGCCAAAGTTCTGAGTAAGTCTTCCCATAATTTACAGAATTACATGCTGGACAGGTGACATGGGTAGCCCTGTGTCAGCTGTGTACAGAAGAGGTCAAAGAACCATGGAAGTTCCCTTCCAGACTTGTGAAAAACCTCTGAAAAGCAGAAGTCTCTGAAAGTGGTGTTTTGCATCTAATGGACTGAAGGGAGAAATGAGCAGGTTGTACCAACTCCTTGTGAGTGCTCTGCCCTGCCAGTGGTGTCAGGCATGAGGAAACTCTAATTGTAGCTGAGCAGGGGATAGCCAGATTCTTCTACAGAAATCTCTGTCCCCCTTACCCTCTCATCCTGCTCCTGCCACCTCCTCTCCTCCCCCTGGCCATGGTACTCATTCATCCACAGAGCACAGCCTGGTATTCATCCACAGGCCACAGCCATGCAGCCGTGCCCATCCCAGGGAAGAGTGTGGAACCTGTTGTCGTGGAGGACACGTCCGGGAATGCTTTCAACTATATGGAGGATGTTCCCAGGCAGAAAGGCTGCTGAGTTTGCCTTGAGCAGTGCAAAGGCTGTCTCAAACCAAAGGCAGAAATGTGACTATCAGGTTAATCTGCCCTGTGTCCAGCTGCCTTGCTTTGAAGAGAAACACGCGTGCATTATTTCCCCATTTTTCCCGAGCCTCCAGAAAACCCTTTACAGTGAAGGCTACAGACACAAGCACTGAAGTGCTGGGTGTCCAAGGCAGTGTTCAAGTGGAATTTCGATTTACAGCCACAGTGACTTTGGGAAAGTCATCATATTTTTGAAACAAAAGAAAGAAACAGAAAAGAAAAATATCAAGGGAGTGGTAATGTATCTTTATAAATCTTTTGTGATAAATTCTCAGTAAAGGTCAGAGAAGCCTATTCAGACTGAATAGAAAAAAGTATGTTTGAACCCACAATTGTTAGGCTGGTTTGACTTCTCCAATCTCCTGCATCTGTGAGTGAAGTATTGAAACTGGAAATTGAGAGCGATTCCTTTCCCCAGCTACCATTCTCAGACAGCACTGCTCAGTTGTGTAACTCCCTGAAGACATTAAAATGTCTTTCCCTTCCTGTAAGAAAAGATTTTCTTTTCCTTTTCTGAAGACATTAATTACAGGGTCACTGACTTTGGCAGATTACTTGCTAAATTGAGTTGCATCCCGATATCCGATATTTTATTGGGATGACCACCCATCTTGACACCCAGCTTGGGCTTGACCTGAGATTATCCAACAATGAAATCATGACTCTTTAAAGGGAGGGGATGAATGGCTGCTCTAAAGTGTTCTAAGATCATTGAAGAAAGCCACAAGCACTCACCTTTCTCCAGCTCCTGGCCATATGGACCAGCTTCTCCTTTTGTCTCAACGGCAACAATCACAGAGCTGCACGGGGAGTTTAATCTGCTTGGTGATCTGTTGAAAAAAAAATTAAAACATTGCAAATGTCTTCTTGTTAGGGTGGTTTTAAGCTGGGTCAAAGAGGGGGACTGAATCTTCCATAACTGTGACTGTCACCACAAAAAGGTCACAGGAGTAAATGTCTGCTCTGGCATCAGCAAGGTCCTGCTGAACTCTGGGAGAACAAGTGTTTCCTTCTGTAAATGGAAAATCCCCCAGGAATGGACCACAGGAAAGCACAGGAGAGATGTGAGCCTCAAATCAGGAATGGCACTCATCACCCCCCTACCTGACCCAGGTAGGGGCTCAGAAGAAGCAGCAGAAGGAGCTCAGGTTTGTCTCCTCTCCAGCAGTGGATTAATGTGGAAGAGGGCACATAAGCTGGTCTCTGGGCTCAAAAGTCTCTCTCATCCCTTGCTTTCACATATTGGTCTCTGGTTTTATGTAACACAGATGCAGAGCCATTCCCTGCATTGCCATAAACCCTCACTATTCCACTGAGTCTTTCAAGTACAGCCCATTATCAAACTGAAACAAGTTCTCTGGAATTTGAAAATTGAGAGATTTTTGTAAAAGAAACACAAAAACCAGCTTTTCAGCTTGTGTTTTGAAGTTGATGGTAGACAATTTCATAATTTGGTATCTATGACAACAATGTGATTTAATACAGAAATTCAGCCTTCCCAATGCTCAGTGGAAAAAGAAGTGGAGGAGATTTTTATTGCCCCACCTGCAGGCAGGGACTGAAACCCCAGGACTGGTAGAGACAACCCTGGCTGCAGTTTGGGATCAGCACAGTGTCCTTGCAGAGTCGTGGGTCTGGCTGGAGCATTCCTTCATCAATAGGCACCATTTATCACCAAGATGAGGCTGGGTTCCAGCAGCGACAGAAGGAAAACACTGGCAATGTTTTCATTAAAAGGTACAAAAGATTTGCAGTGTAGCTGACAGAGGCCATATGTGACCTGCTCAGTGTTCAGCAGGGCTGATAAAGAGCAAAAGGAGTGTCCTGTGAAGGTAAAGCTATACCTCACCTTAATGAACAGCCACTCGGGGTAGGAGGTGGGAGAGGATGATCAGATTTCCTCTGACCTGGAGTTCAACTCCTTTGGATGCAACCAAGAGTGGCTGAGATAGCAAGGTAGCTCAGAATAAAGAGAGTGAGAAAAGAGGGAGATCCTTTTTTTCTTCCTTGATGGAAAAGCTTGGCCTGGCACTGTTCACAAGCTGCCAGCAGCAGCAGTGATCTGCATGCAGACTACTGTCTTCTGCATCTCATGGCAAAACCTTACCAGGACAAGCACCAGGCTGAGTGCAAAAATGCCTCCTGTTTTTACAGGTGCAAGTATTTTGGACGTGTGGAGGAGCAGCATCTGCCCACTCCCCCCAGCCAGCCTTGCATGTCCATTTTACACACATGTGGTCAGCTGTGGCAGTGGCCTTGAGAAGCATCACCAAGGCCTTGGCAGACAAATTAAGTGTCCCGTCCCCTTGGGCTCCGTCAAGAGTTCAGAGAGCTGCACCTCCTCATATCAAGGACACACAGAAGTGCTACAAGACTGTGGGCAGAAATTGGGGCAGTTTCTTACAATAGGGAATCTGCTCTTCTCTAACCCCAGTGAACACAAGATGCCCATCAGTCCTGTTCACCTTCCTGCTACTCTTCCCATCTGCCTGACCTGCTGCATTTTGCCTGACATTCCTTAGTTACATGTTTACAAAGTGTTTCATATTTGGCACCTTTTATTGCATTCTAATGTTTTCAGCTGCTACTGTGAAATCAATAAGAAAATCTTACTGATGCAGCATAGGAGAGATGGTCTGTGCAATCATACCAGGCGTGAGAAGGAAACAAACCTCAACCTTATTTCATGCTGTTGAAAAACACTTGAGTAAATCCAAACATTACCTCAAAGTTAAACCGGAGGTCAGGGATAGAGGAAGAGACTTGAAGTTGCTTCATTCCCTGTAGGCTTGAGATCAGAGTAAACCTCAGCTTGCTTGTGACACCAGGCACTGACACAGAGCCAGCTCTGGGGTGGCACTTGGCAATGTCCAATCCAGCCACACCAGAGGCTGCAATTCCTCTGGCTGAAGGCATTTGAGTGCCAATTCACCTGCCAGTGGCTGGGGTCCTGGTTACAGCAGTGCTGCACAAAAAACGCTGCAAATGCTTCATCAATTAGGTGTGTGAACCACAGAGAGCTGAATGTCCCCACAACTTAAAGGTTAATATAAATAACTAGATTTAAAAACGTTTTTTATTGTTTCTTCAAGTAGCAGGCCTTCACAGCCCCAAAGCTCTGTGGCTGGGATATGGTTTCACAGAATTTACGTGGGCACTTGTCGAGGTGTGTGGGGAGAAGGTTTGTGTTCCAGCATGCTGACACCCTCTTCTTGTATATCACTTGTTGCTCACCTCACTCCTGCCCTCTGCTTGCCTCCTTCACTGCCCCATCTGTGCAAAGGAGGCTTTGTAGAGCTGGCAGGGTCAGTGATTAATTACACAAAGACAAACAGAGTTAATATTCTTCCTGGATAGAACTAATTACTCAAGTGTTTGCTGTTATAAACCTCAGATTGATTGTTTCAGAGACAAATCAGTCTAATTGAAAAGACCGTTTGTTTCCAAGGGAGGAAAAATAACATGTTTGTGCATCACGGGTTGGGGGGGCTATATTTCCTCTCCTTTTCAGAAGGGAGGCAGTGAAAGAGTTGGTGCATATTGTTGCACCCTCACTGGACATCAGAGCTACCCCTGTGGCTGTACCTCAGCCATTCCCAGACCATTTCCCCTTTCACACAAGCTGTTATTTCTCTCACCAGCACTTTGTAGATGATCATGGGGTGTGAGGTGGAGGGTATGCACATACTGAAAAGCAGTCCCAGCCCAACATGCTCAGGATTTAGCTGAACAAAGGCAGGAAGAGAGAGGGGGCACAAGATACACTCATGTCTTTTGCTTATATATTCTCTGAATCAATTCATGAAGCCGCTCGCATCTGGGGAACTGAAAACAACTGGCATATCATTTCTGCTCCAGTGCACTCAAAACACTTTACTGCCTTTCTGCTGCCTGAGTCTGCTGTGTCACCTCCTACTCTCTCCTCTCCTTGGCACCTCAGCATCTCAGAGCACTTTGAACTCCTTTGTCTTTCCCTTCAGCCCACCCTCTCGGATGTCTTCTTTCACTGATGTCTCCTCTGACCTTTTTCATTGTATTTGTTCCTTTCCAGTAGATTTAAGCAAGCAGGATTGGATTCATGGAGCAGCTATAGGACAAGAAAGCTGCTTGGGTGTCTCATACTTACACATGAGACAAGGTACAACAGAAAGCTGGCAAGAAATGCATGCCTGGGCCCTTCACCCCTGAGAAACCTGGCCCAATGGACTGGAGCAAGGACCTGGAAAAGGGGTTGCATCTCAGGAGGGACCTTGAGTATTGGTATACCAAGATGTTTAGGAATGTAGACTGGGGCTGGGCATCCATCTCCAGCTCCTGATCCCAGCTCAGCTTATGTCTGCATCACTGTCCACATGGCCTCTTGGGAGTGAAGGGAAGAAGTTCTTGCTGTGGAATTGGGCTTGTGGGTGAGCAGGATACTTGCAGGCCATTCAGCTCAGATTACTATTAGTTAGGGAGTTACACTGGTCATGATAATGCAGGAGGCAGATGAAATTCTGTGCCCTTTGTTTTCATCTGTGTTTGGGGAAACACAGCAATAGGGTCATTCTTCATAAATAAATACTCATAGCATCCATGGCTTTGCCAGGGAAAATAACACTGCAGGCATTTTGCTAACTAGTCATGTCTGAGAGGAACAGAAATATCACCACTGGATTAAGCTGAGAAAGAAGTGGAAGGAAACCCCAGTAAAACAAGTCTGGACCAATTGCTGTCCAGCATTTTTCTTTCTAAGATAAAAAAGATTTAATACAAATTTCTTCATTCCCCACCACCACCAAAGTCAGGTGAGCATTTTGCACCTTGAAAGAATACAAACCATAAAGCAGACAAACACTTTTTCAGGAATGCTCTCATCAGGGATTTAGCCAGCCCTCTTCTTAGGCCATGACAACAATTATGGCACGCTGCTGCCTCCCGCACTTTGACTTAGGACGAGAAAGCCCAGCAGCACCCTGTAAATCCCAACACTGCTGACAGCCAAAATCAGGAGCAGCTCATTCCCCTGGGAAAAAAAGATTTGTGAGAAAGGTGCTGAGCTTTCCTTACCCATATGCTTTCTGTTCTCACTACATCTATTCCTTCACCTGCTTTTTGTTTATCTCTGTCACAAAATTCATATGTGAGAGCCTAGAACTGAGAAGGATTTTCCTTTTCCCTTCGCCACTTCCCCTCCCTCAAGAGAAGACACTTCTAAGTAGTTGAGCATTTTCTTACAAAGGGCTTTTCTCCAACTCCTGACCTTCCCTTGCTGTCCCTCCCTTTTGTTCTGCATGAATTATATAGTGTCAAGTGTCCACAGCAGCCATCCCTGCCTCTAGGCCAGCACTGCAATGTGCAGGAGATGCACAGTGGAGAGGGAAGAGTGCAGAGAGAAAGGGAACTACCGGATATTAAAAATTGCTGACCCTTTACAATTGTTAATGCTGAGAGAGGATATATTTTTCATGTGGGAGGGCTGGGCAATTTTCACAAAATTGCTGGGCTGTTTGGTGATCAGGCAGAAATTCAACTGCAATAACATGTTCTCCAGTTTCCCAGCTGAATACCAGGAGGTTTGGAGGTGAAGCCACAAAGGTTGACACCTTTGATCAAAACTTTCCTGCTCTTGGCAGGAGTTGCTGCTCTGAGTGTGATACATGTTGTTATGGAGGTAACAACAATAACTTTCCTCCTTCAATTTCAGGGCTGGTTCCACAGAAAGCACCTGCTGGTACTGCTGTAATGGAGAAATGCTGCAGAGCAACAGCCTTTCCCCAAGTTTAGTAGGAGCAGCCAATGGAAATTATTTGGGATATTTGCTCTTTCCCTATTTCACCTGCAGCTATCATTTCTTATTTCTAGTTGCTAGTAACAACCACCGGCCTGATCAGCAGTAATTCCTCTCTGCATATTGCAAAGAAAATCAGAGTCTTTTTTTACAGAGTGGGAAAAGCAAAGCACAGGGGAAAGCAAGGCTTGCCCAGTATCACCCAGTAATCCGGTGGCATTCAGACAGACCCCCTGAGGCATGATGTTTTCCAGAAGCAGCCCCAACTTTCACTGTCAAACAGACAACATGATCAAGATCATTGTAACCACCTCCCTCTTGCTCTCCTTCTTCCTGCCACTCCAGTGACCTTATCTCATCATTGAATGTCTGAAGTCAAACCCCAAATCTGAAGAGTTTCCCTAAGTGTTTCATGGCAAGAAGTTTGTGGAGATTAACGTGCCCGAAACCAAACTGACTTCACAAAAATCCGGCTGCAATGCTTTGGAATGTACTACAAAAATACACAGCCTTTCTACAGGTACTTCTGCTTTTTTATTTTAAATTAGTGTAGTCTGACCAGAATTTACAGAGGAGAGGTACGGAGAGGAGAGGTTCGGAGAGGAGAGGTTCGGAGAGGAGAGGTTCGGAGAGGAGAGGTTCGGAGAGGAGAGGTTCGGAGAGGAGAGGTTCGGAGAGGAGAGGTTCGGAGAGGAGAGGTTCGGAGAGGAGAGGTTCGGAGAGGAGAGGTTCGGAGAGGAGAGGTTCGGAGAGGAGAGGTTCGGAGAGGAGAGGTTCGGAGAGGAGAGGTTCGGAGAGGAGAGGTTCGGAGAGGAGAGGTTCGGAGAGGAGAGGTTCGGAGAGGAGAGGTTCGGAGAGGAGAGGTTCGGAGAGGAGAGGTTCGGAGAGGAGAGGTTCGGAGAGGAGAGGTTCGGAGAGGAGAGGTTCGGAGAGGAGAGGTTCGGAGAGGAGAGGTTCGGAGAGGAGAGGTTCGGAGAGGAGAGGTTCGGAGAGGAGAGGTTCGGAGAGGAGAGGTTCGGAGAGGAGAGGTTCGGAGAGGAGAGGTTCGGAGAGGAGAGGTTCGGAGAGGAGAGGTTCGGAGAGGAGAGGTTCGGAGAGGAGAGGTTCGGAGAGGAGAGGTTCGGAGAGGAGAGGTTCGGAGAGGAGAGGTTCGGAGAGGAGAGGTTCGGAGAGGAGAGGTTCGGAGAGGAGAGGTTCGGAGAGGAGAGGTTCGGAGAGGAGAGGTTCGGAGAGGAGAGGTTCGGAGAGGAGAGGTTCGGAGAGGAGAGGTTCGGAGAGGAGAGGTTCGGAGAGGAGAGGTTCGGAGAGGAGAGGTTCGGAGAGGAGAGGTTCGGAGAGGAGAGGTTCGGAGAGGAGAGGTTCGGAGAGGAGAGGTTCGGAGAGGAGAGGTTCGGAGAGGAGAGGTTCGGAGAGGAGAGGTTCGGAGAGGAGAGGTTCGGAGAGGAGAGGTTCGGAGAGGAGAGGTTCGGAGAGGAGAGGTTCGGAGAGGAGAGGTTCGGAGAGGAGAGGTTCGGAGAGGAGAGGTTCGGAGAGGAGAGGTTCGGAGAGGAGAGGTTCGGAGAGGAGAGGTTCGGAGAGGAGAGGTTCGGAGAGGAGAGGTTCGGAGAGGAGAGGTTCGGAGAGGAGAGGTTCGGAGAGGAGAGGTTCGGAGAGGAGAGGTTCGGAGAGGAGAGGTTCGGAGAGGAGAGGTTCGGAGAGGAGAGGTTCGGAGAGGAGAGGTTCGGAGAGGAGAGGTTCGGAGAGGAGAGGTTCGGAGAGGAGAGGTTCGGAGAGGAGAGGTTCGGAGAGGAGAGGTTCGGAGAGGAGAGGTTCGGAGAGGAGAGGTTCGGAGAGGAGAGGTTCGGAGAGGAGAGGTTCGGAGAGGAGAGGTTCGGAGAGGAGAGGTTCGGAGAGGAGAGGAGAGGAGAGGAGAGGGCTTGGCTGATTGGAGAAGCTCCCTGCTGCTGTTTAATCCATTGAACAGACAGACACCTTGCAGGACTCATATTTCAGTTTTTCAATCATGGTGTAGTGTTGCATCAAGCAACCCCCTCCAGAATATTGGCAGAGAATCTTTCCAATCCTTATCTCA
The DNA here is from genome assembly GCA_013400955.1 of Drymodes brunneopygia. Classification (NCBI taxonomy): domain Eukaryota; kingdom Metazoa; phylum Chordata; class Aves; order Passeriformes; family Petroicidae; genus Drymodes; species Drymodes brunneopygia. Next base: position 1,305,036 of record VZTZ01018416.1, read on the forward strand.
CCAGCAGAATGAAAGAAATTGGTAACAGAAAAGACAAGCCGTGATTTTTCTCTCTTTCTATTGCATTTGTTTTCTGGCATCCTATAATAGCATTCCATAACATTCTGTCATGTGCTGAATGCTTTTCTGTGAAAATAAAAACACGGAAACATGGGTTTTGCTTCAGGAGTGAACAGCAGTTGATAGGAGCACTTTGTGGTCAGATATGGCTACTGTAAATTTTATTGAATTTGAAACAGACACTGAGAGGCAAATCACTTTGCAGATGTCAGGGCAATTCGATCTGCAAGGAACCTGATCCCACAAGCTTCTGCACTGCACTGACTTTCAAACATTAGGAAATTTAAACATCTGAAGCAATCACTAGAAGTTAAATGTTCTTGCTTACTTGTAAGCACAACCTTGTAGCCCACAGAAAGGATTCGAGGATTTGGCCAAACAGGCAAAGATCAGTCCCTCAGCCTAGGTGTAGCTGCACTGTCTAGTTTAGAGACAGAAGCAATGTTCAGATCAGAATGGCACCAGTCAGGACAGACAGATCCATGCTGGTCACTCTGGTCTGTGGCTGCACCCTCAATAAACTGTGTGACTGGAGGCATGTTTGGGAATGCTGCTAATGCAACAGGTTTTACCCCAGAAAGATATTTTTCCACCTCTGAGATGCTGAGAGGCTTAGCAATTACTATTTTGAGGTCCTTCTGAGACAACAAACAAAAGAAAATTATTATTTAGGATAACCATATTTTCATAATTAAAACTTGGGTATTTTTAGGGTCAATCTTTCTCATGATTGCAAAAAAGTCTGAATGCCCTTTCTATGGTCTTCTGAAAATGTCAGCTTTTGATTATGCCTCAACATGTATATATTTCTCAGAGCAAGGACATGGGGGTTTGTTTTGCCAAGTAACACCACATTCTGATGAGGTTCATTAATATAGCTGATGGGAAAAGGTCATCTCTGTCCCTGCGGTAAACACCATTATTTTGACATTTGGATTTCAGCCTCCACTAGGGTCAAAGAGAGAGAGAGAGAAAAAGAAAAACCTTAAAGTCTTAGAGGATGTAAATACTTAAAAAAAAAAAAAAGTTATTTTTTTGTTCATAAATCAGAACAAACCCTATAGTGCACACCTACACAGCTGCACATTCAGGAAAAGGGAGACTGACTGGGCCAAGGGCATGAGGTTTAGATTTCCTGGAAAGTACCAAAGGAGCTCTTTAAAAAGCAGCCATTTATCTTCACCTGAAAAAAAAAAAACCCTCACAAATTTCAGGACACCAAACTGGAGGTTCATTTTGACCCAGTGAATATCCTTAGAATCTCCTTCACACACATTGAACAAATCCCACTTTAAGCAGAAGATGGGATCAGACTGGAACTGTAGTGAAACAGCTGAGCAAATGGGAATTTTGGGGACACTTCCTCACATCTGTTTTTTCCCTGTGTATAATGGGGATGCTGGGTGCACCTTTCTCAAACACCTAATGTCCTGCTTTGCTCAAAGTTGCACCTTGAACAAACATTGTTTTGTTACAAGAATTGAACACTGACTATGTTGAAATGAGTTAACAGGAAAACACTTGCATGAGACAGATTTTCTGAAAGAAAGCTACTGAACAATAAGAAAAAGTTTTGTCTCACAAGAACTGGGCTAGGGAGAGACAACTGCAGCATATCAACTACAGTTTGAAACACTTTACTCTTCACATTTTAATTTCTCACTATTTTCTCACAGCTGAAAACTTCTTGTAAACCAAATCAAAATACTGAAATGAAAACCCTGGGCATTTATTAACTCAATGTAGCATTAGCATTCCTGCTCAGGAGGTCAAAATCAGGAGGTAATAGTTTTAAGCCAGAAAATCTGTTTAGAGGGTAAGATTGTAGTAATTCTAGAGGAATTTTTCATACCTTCATAGCATGAAAACATCCTGCCATTACGTAGAAAGCAAGGCTCTACATCAGCAGTTTATTCCAAGTTATTCTCTTTTGACCTGCCTCAGAGCCAAGCCCAAAATTTAACATTCAATGCTTGAATCATGCATTACAAGATAAAACAAAATCCCCAGAGTCCTCCACCCTGCTCCAGCTATATAAAAATAAAATTATTTCAGGCAGAGAAGTCACGAACAAGCCAAACACAACAGGGCCATAACATGCAGCCTGACATTGTTGGCTCTAAACAAACAAACAATTGCACATTCATTTTGACAAACATCTGAAGAGCTGCACTGCACAGAGAGAAGAGTCCAGGGGCCAATATTCATTCCCAGGCAAGTACATTGGCTTTGGTGGAGTTACTCAATAGGCTTGCAGAGCCATTGTGCTTCTCTCACTTCCAGCAGTCTCCAAGCACATCTGAATCACATTCTTCTGCTAACCGTTTCCTCTCCCCCTGCACAAAAGCAGCCCTAACATGGGGAGCAGCGAAAAGATCAGGCTTTGTTATCTTTTCTGCCTGCTCCAATATTTCAAGTGCTTTGGGGGCTTGCTAGTTCCCTTGAACAGCAGCCATTCCTTGGTTTGTTCGGCATAAATTACACAATTATGTTTCATATCATCACAAGGCATCCGCAAATGAATAGCAGACACCCCTTGCACTCAGCCTGTTTAAACAGGATGCCGGCAGAGGAAAGAATGTGTAATACAATGACTCCACACTATTTCCAGTGGCAAGAGCCCTTTTACACCTGCACAAATAGAGCTGGGCCAGCCTGGTTGTACGGGCATTGTCTCTTCCAGCTACATGCCCTGCTGTTGTAGCAGCCATTGTTTTCTTTATGGCTTGGTGTGCTGGCCTGCCTTCGACAGGGAATTCATCCTCTACCTGAGTGGTTACCCTTGTGAAAAGGCAAGTGACAATAGAAAGTAACAATATGTTGTAAAGACCTTGCTGGAGCTGTGCAATTCAGCAAAGTTTCACTGAATGAACATGCTGCTGAACCTGACCCTTTGGTTGCCATAGAAGCAAAAAGCAACTTGTTTCAGGTCCTCCACTGTGAAATTTGCTATAAATTAGGGTTCTAGTGCCAATAGACTTCATATTTTACAGGTCACTGTGTGTCTGAGCTCTGGATGAGCATTGCTGTTTCTAGGTCAGGTGCAAGCCATAATCCGCAGCTGTCATCCAGGATCACTTTTGAGGCATTCTCCTTCCTCACATCAGCTCTCCAGAGAGCTTCAGCAACCCTTCTTTTGCTCTCTGATGAGATCTGGCCCAGCTGTTGCAAATGGTGATGTGGTAGAGTCTGGGAATGAGATGGACCATCCTGGACATTCAGATGGATCACCTTGGTCACTGAGGGTCCTTTCAAACCTTGCCTGGTTGCTACCAGACTTTCTGATCTGATCCTTAAACGGGCCATGGGTGCATGCTCTTGTTCAAAGGAATGACTCACCAAATCCTGGAGGGAAGCTCTCAAGGAAATAATGAGGAACTTTAATCTATCTCGGGTAGCAAAAGTGCTTCCCCAAAAGTAGCTGTGTCAATAAAAGGTTTTGTGTACAACTTGTCATGAACACACTGAGGGAGGAAAAAAAATAGAAGAAACATGAATTCTCCAGACACTTCCAGATGGGAGGATGAAATGCCCCATCATCAGCTGTCAGCTGTCATTGGATGATCAGAAGACTTTGATATTTAGAACAGACCTTTAAACCAGATGCAGTGTTAGATTAAAAACTATAAACCTGTTTAATTGTTTGGCATTATGCAAGGAACGGTTTGTTTAATTAGAAGGTATTTGGCAACTTGTTGGATTGTAAAATGTTTGACAACATGCCAGTCAGACCCTCCAAGCGATAACAGCAACATCAGACTCGTACGTGTTGAACATTTTGTGCCACATGTGTGGTACATTCTTCAGTGGAGCCATTCCGAAGCGGAATTTATCGGCTGGAGAAGGCACCAGATGAGCAGTGCAATTTTTTTGCAAAATAGCTACTGCACAAAGTCAGTGAAGGATTTTTTGAGGCTCAATCCAAGCAGGACACCTGCAGTTTTGGTCCTCAGGGCCTCCCACTCTTTCCCTCTCCACTGGAGTGCTTGGCCCTGCACACACTGGGAAACTCTGTGGTTTTTTTAGTAACCTTTGGTACATGGCTCAAAGCACCTCACTTAAATCAGGCTTTTAATGGCCAACTGTCTCATCCAGTTGATAGAGATGGACAGAAAAGAGGCATTAAGATAAAATGCTACTCCTGCAGTGAATTGGCTTTTCTGTGATTGCCAGTGAAGGACAAGACACCTCAGGATGGGCAGCACGACACCCACCCAGACAGACACGAGAGAGGCATCCTCACACAGACATTTCTGCTCAGGTTATCATGCCCCCTGCACATGTTTTACAATGGGAATGTTAAGTGGATACCAGCACAGTCCTTTGCCTTTTCAGTGGAGGCAGCCAGTTTCATTGAAAACGGTGATACAAAAATAAACAGATGACAACCCAGCAATTTCGCTGATTGGGAATGTGAAAGGAGCAGGCCTTTTGGGGTTATATCAGGTAACGCAGCTTCCAGTTAGAGAAGCCTTGTGTATTTTTTTTTCTGACCATTTGGAGTTTGTTCTAGCAGAGACAGAAATTGTAATAATGAAAAATACATTGACAGAGCTGTTCAAAAAACATGTTTGAAAAAGGCAAATTTTGATCCAGCTTGGTTCAGCAAAACATTCTGATTGCAACAACTACATTTTTGGCATGAGAGGAATAACAATTAATCATTTTTATTTCTTTCCTTTTGTTCTTTAAATGCTAAAATGTATGTCAGTGATAGTGTTCTCATTTGCTATTTGGACATGAATATACATCAGTCACTGCAGTGCATTAATGTGTGCATCCTTCCATACTAAACATTATGTTTCAACATTGAATGGAACATATTATCCTGAAGCCAATTCTGAATAAAGACATTTCAAAATATTGGAATTCTTTGCAGACTGGAAATTTTGGTGTTTTGGTCGGTTTTTATTAAAAGCACATATGAGCAAAGTACCTAAATCTTAAAAATGTAAACATCTGGCTCAATTTCAGTTTCTCTTTTATTTGATATCACACACTTGGGTAATTATTTATTTTTAATATTATTTCTTAACACTGTTAATTTTTTTGCTCAGTAAGCTAATAAACCTGCTTCCTACTCCTGCTCCAGCTTACCCATTGTGCTGTCAAAAAGTCACTTCAGTGTTCTGTGCTTACATTCTCCACCAGGAAAATCCTACAGCTGTAGAGTTAGAGACCTTGAGAGATGTTACCAGCCAAATATTCCTCCATCCTGCTTTTAAAGACTTACAGAGGCAGAGGCTCCAAATCCAGGCAATTTATCCCTGTGGTGTTTTTTCCATCCCCTTAAAAAGGTTTTCCTCCTGTCTAACCCAAAACCACCATAGCTGCAATTTAAGCCCATCACTTCTTGCCTTATCCCCAGTGGATATGGAGAAGAGTTCATTACCTCCCTCTTTGCAGCAGTCTTTAACATATTTGAAGACTGTTATCATGACTGTCTGACAGTTGTCTTTTTCCTAGACTAAACAATCCAATTTCTGTCAATCTTTTTCACAGAAGATCTATTTTCATTCCTTCTCATCATCTTTATCATTTTCCACTATTTTCTCTATTTTGTAGCTTCTTTCTGCCACTTTCTTGGTTTTTGTCTTTGTGATAGGAATAATTTTTCTTGAGGTGCACAAGTACCAGCTGGCACAATTCAGAATTTGGTGATGGGTCACTGCTGTTACACCCCGAGTAAATAAGAGCAGAGTGGCATGAATCACATCACCAGAACGTGGAAACAACATCACCTCAGTCATAGACATCAAGGCTCTACATTAAAATATGGAGAGATTAAATACCAGTCAGCTCAAGCTGATCATTTACATGAAAGGCTTCTTTGCTTTGCTATGCTTTGGTTTTCTTTTTTCTTTTTTTTTTTCTTGTATTTTCAAAGAAGAATTCTAATGAAAAAATGTTTGAATGAAGTCTATAAGCAAAACTTTTCAGGAAGCTGCTTGCCTTTGAAAATATTGTGAGGCATAGTTTTCAGGTCAAAATAGTGATTTTTATTTTATTAAAATCAACTGTTTGAAAATCTGAAATTGCTGGGAAAAAAGAATGCCTGGCAAGTATGCCTAAGTATATGAAAACCACTGAGCAGGTCTTTAACTTGTGGTATGCATGCTATTTCCATCTGTGTCACTAGCAACCATTCCAGCAAACCACTCTGATCCAGTATCATAAGCAACAAACTTTACCACATCTATTCTACTCCTAAAAATACTCCCCAGAATCTCCATGAAGTGACAGATCTAACACGCCAGGGGTGACTAACATTTATGGATTATGTTCCTCTGCACACAAGAACACAAGGTGTCTATTATATAAATCTGGGCTGTTTTCTTCATGCCCCATAGATCTCTGAATAAATACAACTTAAAAGGGAAGATAATTATTTCAGCACAAGTCTTAGTATGGAGATTTGGAGCAAGGAGGTAAATATTTATTCCTACATTTATTTCTTGGAAAGCTGTCTCTGTAAACTGTTCCAGGCTGTAAATTCCTCCCTGAAAGCTGATTTTAGGCATATCTCAGATAGTTTCAGAGTGTGCTTTTGTTTCAGATAAGGAATAAATGCTTCAGAGATTTATCAGCATCTCTTCTAAAGGTCTTCAGTTTGCACAATTAAGCTATAAGTATCTTGACAAAGAGCTTCTACACCTGATTTTTTTTCTACTTTCCCTTCCACTGAAATTAGAAGAACAGTATTTAAATTATTCCTCCAGCACTGCCTTTTGCTAGATAAAACATAGGAAATGCAAGAGAAAGCAAAATTTAACCACTGGATATTGAAAGGGAACACATGGAGTTATGGGCAAATTACCCCAGAAGACCTGGTTAGTGACACCCAAGTGACTGGGGTCCAGGAGAAACTTGGTTTAAGCCAAGCTGTGCAGGAGGTCCTGCTCAGCAGGGTCACTGTGACAATCTCTGCATTTCCTTGCCCCTCTGCAGAGCCACACTGACAGCAGAGATTCTGCACTTTGTTTATTTTTGAATGATGCCAAGATATTGACTAGTTCACCTTTTCCACCAAATACTGTAGTTCCAAAAATCCCAGAGCTCTGGTGTGCTCAGAGCAGTCTCCAGTGAGGTTATGGGCAGTGATGACCCACTGTTGTGTCTTCACCCAGACACTGGGCACTCCAGCACAAACCAGACAGGCACAGGGCAACCAGTCCTTTGGCCAAGCATCTTGATTTGCTGGGTATGACTCTCTTAAATAGAAGTCTTCCATGTTTATGCTAAAAATGAATTCTGTTGAAAAACCAAGCCAACCCAGACCTTTAAATCTGTTTTCTGAAGAATCCTGTCTTGCCTCATGGATGTTGTGTTCCCTCTCATTGCAAAATTAGCAATGCTGCCTGGAAATTTCCCTTCACAGTTGGCAGCCTTGTGCTGCATCAAAACCTTCTGTCCTGAGGTGGTCTGAGCTGCAGGTTGACTGAAAAAAAACCCAGCTCCATTCATTTCTGGATGTAACTGATAACAGCAATGATAAAAAGCTGGATGAATCCTCCAGTTGGCATTTAAACTGTTCCTGCTTTCAGGGATCCACTCTCAGAGATCATCTCTGAGGAGCCTGCTCAATACAGCCAGCTGTTTAGAGAAGGAACTGTGGGAATTTCACCAGCATCCATATTGTTATCATCACTGTTTAACATTCACAAGGATTTGAGACCTTTTGAAGATCCCACTCTCTTTGTGAGCACGGAACACATTAAAAATCATGGTCTCAAAGAGCTTGTTATCTAGCTGGCAAAAAAAAATAAAAAGCCCAATCCTGAAACTATAGAGGAGGAGGGTTGTAATTATACGACAAAGACGGGAGTTCTTTTCTTTACAATAAAACTAGCACTGGGAAATACTGGATCTGTGAATATAGCACTGTCCAGTTACATACATGGTTTTAGCCTTTAGTATGGACATCTTCAACTCCTACAGATCCCTGTGTTTTACTGGTGGCCAGTACCCAGTGCTTCTTAACAAAGATGATCAATTCACCCAAAAGCCAGATGGAGAGAAAACTTTCCCTGGCATTATTCATGAGTTCTGCCCTTCTCCTTTGGAGCATCCTTCCCCTCCAGCCAGTGGGGCATCTTACATGTGGAGTGGGGCAATTCAACAGGAAATCAGGGGAGAGGGCTGATCCTTATCTGTTCACCCATCTCAGTGTCAGAGGAGACCTCCTGTTCCTCACAGCTCCTGAAGGGTTTCTTGTAATCAGCAGGACCTTGTGCTTTTCCTCCTGGCATCAGCAGCTTTCCCCTTTTATCACATTTGTTGCTGACTCCTTCCAGTCTGCTGCTCCTTGCAGCTGTCTGCCAAAACCAATATTCTCACAGCTGCCAGAGGCAGCTTAGACTGGCACATCATAAAAGGCAGCAAGGGCCACATTTCCAGATTAAAATAAACCCAGCCACTTCAGCGCCTTCTGACAATGTGTTTGACATGCCTGTGCTGTGGCCTCACTCCTTGGCTCTGACAGGACACAGACATGGCCATGGCAGCTCACGTGGGCATCTTGCTCCCTTCTCCATATGCCCAGCAGGAGCGGCCCGTTGGATGACACAGTGCCACAGACCTAATCCTGCTCCTCCCTCATCCCTGCCTTCTTTCCCTGGGATTACACAGGGAATACCAGACTGTTGCCTTTGGTAGAGCTTCCCTCCTAACATTTCCAGGATTATATGCATGTATTGTTAATTTATTTATTGCTGCCTTTTGGTACTGGTAGGTAAAGGCAGAGACCTTGGTCATTACAGTACAATACATTTTATTTTGGAAGAAAGTTTTTCTCTGTGTCAATCCACAGCTGGTAGCAAAAGGGAAGGGCATGTCTGCACATTCCCAGCCAGCACTACATCCTTGTTTTCTGACAAAAAAATTATGAAACTGGCACAGAAGATTGCAATGCCAGAAGATAGGAATTCCCAAGCCAAGTGGTCCTTTCTCATTTGCCATTCCAAAGAAAGCTTTAGCTCGTAGTCAATGTCTAGCAGGAAAGAGCTTCAGTGCAAAACAAAAAGAGAGAGCCCTGGGCAGGACAGGATAAACAGTGCCTAAACTTTCTGCTTTAGGTGAAAAATATACTCAGGCTTTGAAGGTATAGGCCTCTTTGCTTTTTTACTTAAGTCAGTCAGTAAAGCCATTTGAAATACTCTGAGGGAAGATCCCAGGGCATATATTTATGGGTCACTGAGGGTGAAAACTCAAGCTAAGTCACAGGGTAACAATCAGTGCTTGCAGAAAACTCACCTTGCAAGGCCACCAGCTCCCACATGTCCCTCAGCCTGCTCAAAAAATGAGGCCACAGGGTGTGGCACACACCAACCCCTTCCAAGGACCAGCAGTAAAACCGAGGTGTGTCTTTTATGTGTTTCTGCTTCTGTCACCATGAAGCAGGCACAGTGCTTTAGGGCAAATGCCAGGCTGCCCTACTGCCTGTTTTCCCCGATTCCTTCCTCACTGCTGTTCTCCCCATTGTCACACTGCAAATGAGCTGCCAGGTCTGCAGCATCCCTCCCTTCACCCCATGCTAGGATGCTTTAGACACAGATGATTTGTAGGATCAGTGAAACATTACAGCCACCAAGAAGCATTGTTCCAACCTCTAGACTGCTCCCATCAGGAGACTGACATCACTTCTGCTATGAAAAGTGAAATCAATCCAAATCCACCAAAATTTGATCCAATGAAATTAAAGATTGCACCATGTCTGGAGGTACAAGCTGCTTTGTAACATAGCAATGCTGGTTAATCATATTTAAGGACATTTCTATCATGTGCAGTTAATAGATCTAATCAAGAATTCTTTTAGGTCTCACTCATTCTGCCTCTCTCTGGACCTTTTAATTTTGGCAGGATTTGTGTTCCCTGCCTCCTCTGAGGGTGGGAAACGTATCTTGTACTAGGTAGTTTATCCATTCATAGCAACTTTATAAACTGATGGTGGGAATGACTCAAGTATTTTAGTGGAGTTAAAATGGTGCAAACTTCCTTATCAGATGTATCTTCCTTACTCAGAACTATGCAAATTCCTCAGATTTTACACAGCTATAAATCCAATAAGATGAGTCTCTCTCCAGAGGTGCCTGTGTCTCTATATTGAGCATGGAAGGAGATCAAACATTGCTTAGATTGGATGTCTAAATTTTGCATGGGTACAGTCAGTGCCAGTGTGAAAGAAAAGACCCTCATAAATTTCAGCTGTAGAAGCCAAGAATATTATGGCTTTCAATCTATCAGCTGCCACTTGTATGCTTCATTAGCAAACAATTTTCTACTCTGTTTTTTTAACTTCTTGGAGCTGTTTCTTAATTTTTGAGTGAAAAATTTTCCCATGAGAAGTCAGGGTGTCATCTCATTCAAAAGTCTTCCCCATGAAATGGTTGATTTTGAGACGATCTTTTCTTTGCCAGAAAAAAATGAAGATAAAATATTTCTCATCAGTATTGCACTCTGTATCAGCCAACATGTTTCTCATTGAAGATGCAGCCCTGAGTTTGTCGTGACCTTGTCTTCTCCTCAGCTGAATACTATCTCCTCCAAAAAATTTGGAGAGCAAGCAGTTGGTCAAATGGGATGTCTGTGTTTCTTCTCTAGCCAGGACAGCAAGCAAAGTTATCTCTAAACGTGCAGGGATCTGTTGTTTCTGAGCTGTGCTGTTCAGAATGGAAGGACTTCCACTCTAGACTGGCTCATCCTTCTCTTTCTCTCATTTTAGAAGACATTTTAGGCAACAACAGCTATAAGAAATTAATCTGAGCCTCCTATGACTGAAATGTTCCAGTGTCTCAGGATTCTCCTTACATTTGGATGAGAAATAATTTAAGTCTGATAACACCTTTTATTCTACTGGGGGAAACATTGGTACACTCCTCTTCCGCTCTGACATGGGATAAAACAAGAATGTGAATTTCCCATGAGTCACATTTTTTTTTTCTCATCCATTGCTATTTTTTATGCTGTGATGCTATATGTGGAGTTGTAGAAGAAGGAAAGATTGCCAAAAATATCAGCTCTTCCCAAACAGCATGACAGATACAATATATGCAATACAGATGGAAAACGGCACAGCGTGGACACTTTTATAGCATGAAGATTCTCAGCACTGTCAAAAGCAGAGTGAAAAAACAATAGGCCTGACTTCCCTCCCATCTGTCCTGGTGTAAATCAGATATGAACCCAGGAGAGCTGCACCTCTATAAAATCAAGAAGTGAGATGAATTAAGAACTGGGTCCATCTCACCTTCTAATCTCTGCAATCATTCAACTTAGCACTGCGTTACAGATGAACTTTTATGAAAGGCAAGAGAAGAAATAGGTTTAACTTCTATGTGAAAATTTGAGGTTGTATAAATTCCTGTCCTCCTTGTTTTCTATGCTTACAGCTTCTGAAATTTAGCAAATATAAGTTAGAAAACTAGATATTCTTTCAGGAAAGAGCTGCAGCACCTTCACAACAAAACATCAAATCACTGCTGTCCAGGTTCCTCCCCATCTCCTGTTTCTCCCTCCCCTCTATACTACTGAAAACTCTTCCTGATCCCCAGCCTGTTACACTTCTTAACCTACCAGAAATAAGATGTGAAACTGATACAGGAGCAACATTAAAAGATGTGACTGAGGAGAGAAATAGCTGTCTGCAAAATCACAACTAGTCTGCAGAAGATGAAAACAGTGTAATTATTCACAGTCTTTCAACTCAAGAACAGGAAAGAATAAAACAAACTGGAAAGTTGAAGACAGCTTTAAAAAAAGAGGTGGTTCATTCAGCTGTGGAAATGCTTGTCACAGGAGCTTGTGGAGAGCAAAGTTTTACAACAGCTCAAAAAGTGATTTTGGGGAAAGAAAGCCCAAATCTATCAAGAAAGGTCACATGCTGAATACAGGAAGTCTCCTGAATTGTATCATACCAGATCCTGAGGGGTATTCTGTATAAATATGCTCCCTTTACCATTATCCTGGACATTGGATGTAGGCTGACTCTGAACAGAAGGATGTTCTGTTCAGAACAATCCTCGATGATTGTTCTTGTGTCAATCCATGGGATGGAGCCTGCTGGGGCAATGTCTGCATCTCCTGCTCTGGGAACAGGAGCTGACTGCAGAATCCACATGTTCTTCCAAAAACCACTCTTGATTGTGTTCATCCCCAGACATCTGGCATTGCTTGTTGCCTACCCAGCAAGCCAGTGGCAGGAACCCGGCTGAGTCTCAGGTTCACGTGGGAGCTTCCTTCCTTCCTTCCTTCTCCATCCTGTCAGTCCCACATCCTGCTCTCAGCTGCAGAGTGCCTCAAAATCCTCTTGACGGCCCTTGAAGGCTGTGGTCCAGAACCCCAGCATTTAACTGTCATGCTATCCAAGCCATTTAAATCTTGGGTAAAGAAAGAACAAAGTGAAATCTGCTCTCTGAGCCCAGCTGCACATATCATGGAGGGGTTTTACAGCCTAAGCCCAACGGGGCACTGCAAACCCTGGTTGAGTCAAGAAGCCAGAAGATATTCTCCACAGGAGAGAGTGCAGTTCTAGTACACAACCCATCTGGATACATGCAGAAGGAAACAAGGCAGATGAGAAGAAATATGTGGGACATAGCTAGAGGATGAAGGCATAAAAACTGGCCCAAGCAGGATTGCAGCAAATTTCCCAGTAATACAGCATCATCAAAATGAAATCCCTCTTGAAAGAGAGTAGAGCATAGGATTGGAGAGCTAAGGGTCTGTGCATGCTGGGGGAAGGGCCAGATGACTGACTTTGCAATGCCTGAAATCAGACATCTGTTAAGGATTGTACGTGACAAACTCTTTGCTGAGAGTTAATGAGGTCACTAGAAATGGTTCAACATAATAAATTTAATGAGGCAATAAAAATAATTAGAAATGGCCTGGCTTGTAAGAGTTTGAGTCTGAACTTCCTCACAGTTCAGGGCTATTTGGACTGAAGGCTTTTGGCTTGGCCCATTACAGAAGGAGAAGTGAGGAAGTAAACTGGAATTCATATTTAATTTCTGCCTTTTAGGTGGCTGGCTGTACATTCAGAGCAGAATTTAGCTGGCTTTCATTTGTTTTTATGAAGCACTGAGATCATACTACAGGTACAAAAGCTTCTTTGATTGAATCTGTCTAAAGTAACAGATATTTAGATCCAGTGTTGACACAGAAGACAACAAAATGCTAAAACAGTAGCTGGGAAGAAAGATGTGAATCTAAGAACTGTTTAGCATCAAATCCTCTAAAATTGGGATTCGGCTATGGAAAATGCACACAGTGAAATTCACCATGTAATTCACCTTCAGAATGTGCAAATCCATTAGTCCAGCCCTTAATTACTGTCTTCACTGGCTTGAAAGTTTTTCAGGTTCTAGAATTAAATGACCACACAACTTAGAATTATCTTTTGTATGGAGATAAACCTATCTCACATCCAGAACTCAGCTGTGATCTGGCAGCAGGTACCTAAACACGGCTACCTAAAGCCTTGGGGACACATGAGCCATTAATACTAGTCTTAAGCAGAGCAAACACATTTTAATATGATGATGTGTTTTGGTTAAAGAACTTTCCTGGAGTGGTAGTTCAGATCTCCCGAAGGTAACCCTAGAACCTGTATCATCCCCTGGGATGAATGTTCTGGCCACAGAATTGTTGCCACTGCTTTGTTTTTTAAAAAAAGCCAGGCCTATTTGATAATCTTTGTGGAAAGAAGACTTAACAAACTGCATCCTGAATGGAGGTAGGTCTTTATAGCAGGTTAGTCTTGTATTGTAAGAAAACCTGCAAGGAGGGAATTGGATTTCTGCAGACACACAGAGGGATCTGCCACCCTACACTGCCAGAAGACACTTGAGTGTTTAGTCTCAAGGTTTGAATTACACTGTAAACAGAAGATGAGATTTTCAAAATGCTAAGTTCTAGGCATCTAAATTTGATACACTATCATCCTGAATTAATACAGATATAATATCCTAGAGAGAATTATTTCTGCATTAAGTCAGTACAGTAGTTACTTTTTGGAGAACAAAGTGTTCTCTCATACATGAAACAGCTCAAACTGAAGATAAAAGCGCAAACCATGTGCCATTCCCTCACCTGTGCTCTGCAAAAGTCAGTGCAATCATGGCAGCCCTTACTGGTGATGCTGTCTAGGTATTGTTACCATACACAGGTAGGCTGAGAAACAGAAAAGTTAAGAACAAGCAAAAATAATCAACAGTTTGAAGATGAGCAGGCTGAATTACACACTGCACACTTCAGCCTACTGAAAGTGCCCATGCTATTCATATGGCACAGCCTTCACTTTAAAATCAATCTCAAACTATTGATCCATTCAGACCACGTGCTTCTTATTTCAGGTATTAACACAACCTATCTCATGCTGCATCTGGAATGTGGGCTTCCTTCTGTGCCTGATCAAGGCTGGGAGGCCTGGGTTCCCAAGGAAAGAAAGCTGCTTCCACGTTTTAGTGTGTTTGCTGAACCAATTGGATTAAGAGAAATCATTAACACCTCAGCACAATGACTTTCGGACCCTGCTATTGTTAAGAGGAAGCACAACTCAGGCCAGTGCTGCAAGTCCAAAATCAACAGAAGCCAATGGGAGCCCTTTCATCCTCTGATTCAAAACTGCTGTGTGTCAAAATCTGCAATGTGCAATGGGGACGTCCCCGCTCTTGTACAGTAATGAGACTTTTCTGAAGCAAAAACTCTCTCTTCACACCAGCCTTGTTACCTTTTATTGTTTAACTTCCATTGCTGTCTCCTGTTGGCTGTTTAATCCCACAGCATCAACCCTACCAACATCTGCTCTCTCATTCAGGGATACCAACACCAGCAGTACAGTGGAGTCTATGGGACAATGTTGAATTCAAACATGGAGCAGGGAAATGATGCCATAGGACCTGTGAGCACGAGGGGCAGCAAAGGAAGAGCTCAGTTGCCTCTGAGCCGGCTCCTCATCCCTGCTGAGAGCCCACATATGACAATGTGTCAGACCAAAAGGGCACAACTTCAGCAACTCAAGCCAGTGCTCCACAAATTTAAAACTAAGACTCGCCTATCTTGAGCCCAGGAGCCATTATATCATTGAATGGAGCACTTTTTCTCATGAGTGGAACACATGTTATTTTGTCACATCATTTGTAAATCTCGAGTAATGCTGCAAGATTTTTATCTCCGATCTTTTTTTTTCATGTTGGGTTTTCGACAAGGTAAATGAAAATCCATCTCACTTGGCTGAGTTACAGAGCGTAACTTCAAGGGCATTCTTTCATTTCCAGCCTTCTGTTGCTTTTGACATAAATCTTGGGAGCTGGACTACTTAGAAAGCAGCAGGACACCCCAGTCAACATTTCCTATTCTTTCTTTTCAAAATATTCTTGTTTTCATTATAAGGTACTCTCAGAAAGGGGAAGGTTTTATTAATTTTTTTTTTGTGAAATGCTACAAATATGAGGAGATCAAGAGCAAAACCCGTGTCAGACAAAATTGTAGCTCCTAAGAGTGATCCATTGAGTTATGCTACATTTTGCATATGTGTGTATTTAACCTCCTTGTTGCTACAGGATTTTTTTGTTACTCTTTCTTCCCCCTCTTCCAAGAGCTGATGGAGATTTAAGATTCCAAGGCTAAGATATTTTAAACTTCAGTATTAACTGTATGTTTCCTTTGGGATATCCTAGGTAAACGGAATGCTGATTTTCTTGGCATGCTCTGCTAAAATTTTATTGGTATCAACATTTTCTCTGTCTCAGGTCGCATGGCAGCAAAGTTCTTCCTGAAAGTTCAACAAAACTCACACTAAGAAAAAGGCAGTGTCCTCTCATTTTAAACCATTATGAATTGGGCTCTAGGCAGTGGGAAATTATGGGAATTATTGCAATGTGTTCATCTATATACAAGAATCAAACCTGGGAATGTATGGACCAGGGTCCTGGCGATCACAGTGCTATAAAGAAGCAAGATATAGAAGAAATACATCCCTTCTAAGGAAATATTTGTATGCACACAGAGAAATGCTTCTGTGTGTGAATATATACAGACATCAGACAAGACATGACTGAAAACTATCAAAATGCAAACTCTTCAGAGAGGGTATGACAGAGAGATCTGACATGTCACTCTTTTATAATGTTCCCAAGCTGCTTTTAATGCAGCTGTAGTATCAGACTACAAAAGGCAATTTTGAACATGGTGTCTATTTTGGGCACATGCATTTACACAGAAATGTTGGAAAGTGTGTCCATGAATTTGTGTCTTGTTCTGAGAGGACCAACCTAACCTCCAGTGAGATGTTCTAGAGGTTCTCACAGTTGCTATCACTGAGCTTTCCAGGCCCTCTGTGATTTCTGCAGCCAATCCTTGGGTGGCTGCGTTTGGTGGGTTTTGTGGTACCACATGTTCTCATGTCAGGCCTCAAATTAAAGGCATAACTACAAGAACCTATGTGCATGTGGCATGTGGGGCTCAGAAATGGAAAGAAGAAGACCCAACAATTTCTTCTATTGGGAACTGCCTGTGGGAGGCAAGGCTGGGGGATGAATTTAGACATAAATCTGTTCTCAGTTAGGTGGGAATTCTCAAATCTTTTATCTTTGAGTAAGAACATTTCAATGCATGATATTGTTTAATTAGCAGATTTAAAAAACAAAACAAAACAAAAAAGAAAAGAAAAGCAAAACCCACTAACCCCCTCAAACCTAATCAAAGCATCTTAGAACTAAAATACAGGTAATTAATGGCAATTCATTTGACTATGTAAACTATCCCGTTTGGAAAAGATTTTGAGTTTTGAGGCTGGACTATAAATACTTTACACACAACTCCCCATATAATCAGCTTTCAGCTGGGGTCTGAGTGAATAACTGATCTGTTCCAGCTCACCTTGCCATCTGCTCAGCTGTGCCAGTGCTGTCTGCCTTAACATCCTGCTCTGCTGTTTCTCTAAAAACATCACCATTCACTACACCCTGTTAGGTCCTTTCAGAAGGCTCAGTCTTTCAAGGATGCCTTCAGTTAGCCTAGTAAAGACTCTGCTTAGAGATTATGTAGTCTTTCATTGGAAAGGAGAATTTTTGGAGACCAGACAAATCTGCCTGTTGGAAGTTAATTTACAGCCACCAGTGGAGGAAGTGCAAAGGTGTAAATTTGTGACAGGGAAAGGGAAATTTACTATATTTAATTTTATTTAGTATGAAGACGATAGTAAGTCATATGTGCTTCTCACCCCTGTGGTCAATGTCTTGGTGGGGAAAGACTTACTGAGTGTTCTTTGGGAAAGGGATTTCTTAGGGCCTTTCTTATGTATTGGAAAAATATCTAACACATTTCTGTTAGAACAGCAATGACATTATAATAGAAAAAAATTCTTCATGGGAATTTTCTGGAAATATGTTTGAAGGACTTTGTAGAAAGAGGTAATAAAGGAATCTTCATAGTCAATGTGCAAAATGTATCATGTTGAGAATGAAATCTCATGTGTAAGACAGCCTTGGATGAGAAAAAAAGAACCACCTTAGCAACACAAGGCATCAAGAACTCTCACTGCCCAGCACTAGACTCATTCATGATGCAATTTGTTCTAGGTTTATTTCCAAGTGTCAGAGCCCTGTGCAGGATTGGATGCTTATGTCTAGATTGTCTCTCACATCAGGACATCTCTCATCCATGCCCACAAGCACTCTGAAAGTTTAGGTGCCCCTATGTGCTCATGAACGCTCCCTGGTGCATCAACCCTTTGGAAGTTTCTGTTGGAATGGTAATTGAGGAAATCACAAGCCTGCACTATTTATGGAGATCATCTGGTCTCACAGTTCACTATGCAATATGGAAACAACATGTAGCTGGATATCAAAGGCCATGACAGCTGCAGAGGGCCACATCTTTTTCCAATACCACTACTTTGAGGAGGGAAAAATGTCTCCTTTCTGAGCTCTTCTTGATCATTGATTTGACTCAGAGCCTGCAAGGAAGGTCTGCAAATCAAAAGGTATCAGTGAATAGTTTGTGAGTTATTTTGTGAACAGAGTACAGATCATTAAAGCCAAGTTCCCTTCTGTTTCTAATCACTTCACCTATAATTTAATCCCTTTACAGCAAGAGAAAATACAGAATGAGTGAATGGCAGAGTCTACAGAGTGATGTTCACAAAGAAGAAACAAAGAGCATTGGTTGCAGTCAGGTCTGGACTAGGCTCAAGGCTTCAGCTGTGTGGATGACAAAATACAGGTAGGTCTGAGAGCAGTTAGCACATTCCTTGGAGTGTAGGGAACATGGCTTAAAATGGCAGGAGAAACACAGATCTGAAGAAATCCAGTGATGTCATTTGACTCACATCAGTCCCTAATTTGCTGTTTCTACATAAGATCACTGGAAAATCCAGTAAAGTTGGCATTGAGCTTTTGCTGCCCATGGCAAAGAAGCCACACCCTTGACGTGCATCATTCAGAGCTCTGCTGTCTTTATACTCTGAGTCCATGTGCTGCAAAGGCAAGGCCAAGCAAGTTGAGGAGAAAATAAAGGCAGGCCTGTGGCATCCCCAGAAGGGGTTTCTGAGCATAGCCATTTCATGGAAAGAATAGCAGAGGGTTTCTTATATATCAGGCAGTCCTCATAGTTGCAAAGCATCCCAAATTCCATGGCACTGACAAAGCAGGCCAAAATTTGTTTCAGGTTTTAACTTTTCTTCCACCTTGGCAGCTTTGTTCTTTTTAAAGAGAAAATCTGTTGCAGAACAGACAGAAGACATGCTGCTCCTTTTGTTTGCTTATTCCTTCATGACTATGCCAAAAAGAGACGTGGAACATGTTACTTTGCAAATTCTTCCTTGAGAAAGCACTTGACTGATGCTGAAACATGACTGCTTTGCTTCCTAGGCTGTCAATTCTGATTTACCAGTCCTGTCCTCTCAGTCCGGTTCTATAAGCAACAGGAGCAGCTATAAAGATAGTAACACAAAGACAGTGAAATGGAGTGTGGCTTTAGGATGGGATCACATTCCACACACATTAGTCAGTTGAATTCTTCATAGAGGAATCCCTAGAAAAAAAAGAAAATGCTGTTTGTCCCCCTTTCTTTCTGTAAGAAGGCTGTTGGGGAAAAGAGCTTTCTTCCCATGCACCTCCGTTTTCATTACAAATGTTTGTGACCTGGTGAATTTTCTTCAATGCTTTGATGACCTCAATTTCAAATGCTGTAGAGAGAAGTCTTCCACTTCTCTGAGACTTACTCACTAATAGATCTCTCTGTTAAGTTATTCTATGTCCCTACAGTTTCTTTTCCTCAACTGCACTGATCCTATCTCCTCAGACTTTGTGAAATCATTCATTTTAAATATGTGGGGTTTTTTTACATCATACATAGGGAGGAGAAGGAGTTGCATCCATACCTTGTCCCATCTTCATTCTGCGGAGAGGCTTCTTTGACACACACAAAGACCATTAATGTTGATAACATTATATTTCTACGTGGCATTTCTTAGCCACATTTATGTGCTCTTGGCCACACACCATGCGACCGCGGTGCTGAACACATTATAAGACATAGACAGAGATGGAAGCAGGAGGATTAAGAAAACAAATGTTAAATGGAACTGTAGATAGATTTGACATCCCAACATTTCCTTATCCTTCAGCAGACACATTTATTACTTGTACATTTCCAGCAGTGTAGAAAATGCCTTTTCCAAAGCCCATGCACTGAAAGGAGGATAGTCCCCCCGATGAAGGAGATCCCAACATAATTTGTTCAGCTCAGACCTTCAGCTCTGAAACCTCTAAGACATGACTATTTTATGTGTTTATATGCTTAAGAAACAAAATGTGGCACACTCTACCAGCTTCAGATTGGATATAAATGTCGTATTACTGCCATCTAACCTAGAAATTATGAAGTCTCCGACAACTCAAGAGCCACAGTGCTAAAGGAGTCAGCAATCAGCCTCAAGAAGCTGAATGAGAAACACAGATATTTCTGTTTAGAAAGGAACTCTTTTGTGTTCAGACTTCCTCAGTTTCTTCAGCTTCTAGAAGTCTTGAATTTGAGACTTCTGCAGTTTGCCTCTGCAGGTCCTTCTGCTAACCACAGAATGCTTTGGCTAGGCAATGCTAGCTTTGAAGCTGGCAGAAGTCTGGAAACTTTGTATAGAACAGGGCAGCTTCAAGAAGGATTTAAATACAGTCAACTGCGGCCCTTTTCCTGACAGCAGAATAGAACTAATTACCATTAGTCACACTTGCAGAACAATTAATACATTTTTCCTTTGCTAAACAAATGCAATTTGCAAGACCAAACCATACAAAAGGGTGGAGTGGTTTTAACACATGCCAGTTGGATTTGGTTTCTGTGTCTCCAGATGGCAGCAAGCACAGAACAAGGCCACATTTCTCGGTGTGAACAAGAATCTCCATCTGCAGCCTCTGTGTGCCACAAAGCCTGTGACTCATCCGACTGCTTTGTACTGGCTGGGCTACTGCTGGGTTTGTGTAACCATGTCCTCCCAGGACTGGGCTCCCAAGTGCCTCAGTCGGCCCAGATCTGCACATGGTTAAGTCAGAAGAAGGCAGATCTAAGCACATCAAGGATGTTTACCAGCCACAAAGTTCAGGATTCAATTTCTGTCCCTGAAAGCCCATCTGTCCCAGAAGCTCTGGGAATGATGCCCAGGACAACCGACTGACCTGCCTGCCCATGTGTTTTATAGTCAGATTGCAGAGCACTTTCCAAAGTTTTGAAACCATTCACATTCCCAGAAATGTGAATGAAGACAGGTCATGCCCATCTTTACAGACTGAGCACAGATGCCTTTTTCATCTCTTTTCTACAGCAAACTCTACCAGCCCCTCCATTTCTGTGTAGCTCACTACACAGAGATGTCCCCACACTTTGTGTGACCTGTCCCCTCTGAAGGAGAGGCTTGTCTGCAAGAGAGACAGTAGTTTCATACCCATAGAAACATCAGACATAGGCAGTGATGTAACAGGCCTTCTAATGCATTTCTGAGCACCCCTCTAACAAAAAGCACTGAAATAGTTCATAACCATGAACTTGGCTGAGTTCAAGTCTCTATCCAGCTGTCCCCTCTGTATGCTGGTGAACTCTCCCAAAGCCAGACAGAGGAATGAATCAAACATCATCTGGTCTTCCCAGCTCTACCTTTTCCAGTCTTTAGTCAGCCCTTCTCTTGGTACCCAGATCTTCATTCCTCAGTGAAAAGCAATAATGTTTTTATTTTTCTGTGCTGCTGTAGTTTGAAGGATCTATAGATGTGTCTGATATCCATAGGAGTAATCAGGATGAAATCCTCAGGATGAAATAACATTTTTATTATCTAACATGTATGATGGGCAAAGGTAGAACAAGAGACAATAGAAGAGTCTGAACCTCTGTCTTTTAGCACTAGACTTTGGACTTCGTTACCTCCACAGTAAAGGGCAATTTCCCCATACCAGAGATACACCAATGAAGAGTTTTAGGTTTCTCTGTTCACGGGAGATACAAGTGGGAGAAACTTGACAGATGCACATTTATATGTTTGTAATATAGAAATATTATCAGCTAGCATGGAGAAGAGCAGGCCTAGAAACTGTGTGAGGGCTGTCTAATGCCCAGCCTTTCCAAGTGCCAACCAAATGCCATGACCAAAGGGGTGGTCAGCTAGGTGTGGCTGTTGTCCCCACTCTCTGCTCACTAGTTGGTACAGAATAGAAATTCCCACTTATTTTCAAACCAAGAAAGACCAAAGCTACTTCTGGGTGCTACAGGGAGCCTGCCAGCACATATCATGTGGCTTCAGGGTTCAGATGGTGGGGGCTTTACTCTTCTCACCACTACAGAGGAGCACAGTGCCTGTGGGAATTCATGCCTTGGTCGGTTTTACAAGCTCTGAATGTATAAGACCAAATTTATAGAGTTTTCTTTCTGCTGTTTTTTCAGTATAGTGGCTCCCTCTGTGAGACAGCAGGCAAGCAAGCAGCTAGAACATTAGGAAGTATTGTATTTATTGGGTCCTGCAATCATCAAGAAGGTGGGAGGCAGAAAAAAGTATCCTCTCAGGAGAGATACAGATTAGACTTTGAGTCAGTTCTACAGCCAACTGTTTTAAAAGCCCCAGAAGAGGCTTAACTATTTAAAAATGATTTAGCTGGTGAAACTGCTCCATATGAATTACTTGGTGGAATTAAGGAGACAAGAATGATGAGGAAGGAGTGAGAGGCTTTATCAACTCAGCACTGAATATTCAGCTGAAAAAGGGAGGGCAGGCAAGACAGCTCATAGATGCCTGTGATTTTCTAGTGATCCGTGAATGTTTATTGGGATGTCATGTCTCTGACCCCAGAATGGGATAGGAGCCAATCTGTATAAAAGATACTCTTATATTCCTAGCATAGTTTTGTGGTGAGCAGAATCTGCTGTATGTATATTTTATGTTTCAGGTTGCAGGGCCCTGTGTGGGAGTTTTATATAATGTCTTTCAATATTTATTTGGTTAAACTTTACAATTATGATCCTTAGAGAAAATGATTCTCAGATGCTGGATCGTGCCTGTGTAATTTGACTGAGATTATGCACACAGACAGAGACAATCTCTTACTCGTACACAGCAGCATCTCTATCATGTGTGCTACTCCAGCCCTTCACTTCTAAATATCTCTGAGAACATATTTATCCTCTCAGCCACCATATGGGTAAACCACTGTCAGCTCCCCATGGCAGATTGATACACAGACACACTGGCAGACAGTGCCTACATTTAAGTGTCTCCCTGGGGTCCCTGTGGTTCCTGAAGACAAACTGGTACGTTCAGAAGGTGTCTCAGCCTACCAAAGACCTAAACTACCTGTGGAAGGCAGAAACTTTCAGGAATATGCCCTGGCTCTCTGCAGAACCAGTAATGCACAATAGTTTCAGCAGCTGATGTCAACATATCAAAGTCCAAAGCTAAAGGTACCAGTATTAGCTATTTTTCCCCCTCAGACTTCCTTGCCTCTTCTCCGCAAGGATCCCCATCTACAGATCTGACTTGTACCAGGGAACACGTGCCTGCTATTGCCTCATTCCAAACAACTTCCCTAGAGCACTTGAAAGGATACATGAAAAGTGTCCACAGTTTAAGAAAAAATGTTCAGACTGGAAAGATTAATGTAGGAGAGGTGCTGTGTTGGCTGACAGGATGAGGACTGAGAAAACAGTCATGGGTGGAAGAATAATTTAGCTAAATACCTACTCTGCTGTACATTACTGAGCTGTGGGAAGAAGGATGCTCTCCAGCATAATTCTTTTCTTCTTAATCATTCCAGACCACAGAAACTGGAACAATTTGCTGGTAGAATGACAGTCAAACAGATTGAAGAGTTCTCCACCAGAAATGTGGAGACACCAAAGATATTCCAAACATTACCCCAACATTTTGGTCTGCTTCTTGTTGTTTTCTGCAGGTCTAAGCTGGTATCATCATTATTGTGTTCATTGGGAAAAGCCACTGGTGTTGTATCTCACTCCACTATCCTCCCCATGGAGCTCCCCAGTCTCTGAGCTCTTCACAAATTATTATGAAGAGGCTAAATTAACAAAATTCTACTTGTCTACTTCTTTATCCAATGTACAAATATCCCCAGAAGGAGACTGCTGTATCATTACAGGTGCATGAACAATAAAACTGGTCAGAGATTGAGAGATAAAGCTGTGTGTGGGTTGGGCTTGTTTGGTGGTGGTTGAACCAGCTCAGATACACAATGAGACCAACGTGTGCCACACAGGCCACCAAAACTCGAGTGGCTTGGGACAGGCCAGGGCAGGCAAGCCTGTGGGTCCAGTCACAGCAGGGAGAACAATCACGTCTTTACCATTCCCATGTAATGGAAACAGCCAGAGATCTGTCAGCACAGCAGTTGTCATTAAACCCCAGCAATTGCCAGTGGTGAGTGGAACCTGGCAGTTCCCAGGCAGAAGTATGTGCTGCACACACACTCTCTCTCTGAGGTTTCTGGGAAGCATCAAGCTGCACAGCCACTCCGTGCAGGCTCTTAACACCAACATCTTTGATTTGCACATGGCTTACTGCTCACTGAAGAACCCTCTGTTCAGTGTGGGCACAGTAAGTCCAGAGCTTCCAGGAAGCATGGAGCTGTGGGCTCCAGGAAGGGTTGGGATTTTCAGGTGAAGTGGAGGTATGATCAGTTTATTTCCTCTGTGCAATACTCAGTAGCTCTCTGCTCTTCCTGTTGGGTAAGAAAACCCTGGAAAAATACTAAAAATCCTCAGATTCTACCAAAAATGATATCCAAGTAAAAAACAAGCATATTTCTATATGAAATACCTCAAGCCATTGCACAGATGCTAGAGACAGTCAAAAGACAAGTTAGGCTCTAATCACTGCTGTGCTGTGTTATGTTTCATCTCACATTCCCATGTGGGTAGGAGGGAAAAGGAGAAATTAAATATCCTGAAGTTGAGTTTAGGTCATCAGGAGTCTTCAGGGTTAATGGGAACTGTTATTGCTGAGATGCCAGGGAAAACTATTTCAGAACTATCAGCTCTGCCAAAAAGAGCAAAATGAATCAAACATTTGAGTTCCTGTGTAGGAAGTAAAAATAATTATTCTGTTATTTATTACTGTAAAAAAAGGTCTAATTTCAGCCAAACTGTCTGAAAAAAAAGCATTCAATTTTTATGTGTTTGTGGCTGTAGGAGGATTTGACTTGGATGGTTTAAATGAGTCCCTCTGTGTGTGTGTAAATGTCACAACACGCCAAATAAGCATGGGTCTGAGAAGTCTGAATACAGCTGCATTTGAACTTTGGGAAAATTCAGATTCATGGCCTGCTTGTATTTTGGCACAAACTGAGCCAAAGCCTTTACCCAAACACACCCAGGACTGTGAAAAGTTCAGTTCTGTATCCAGTCTCTGGTTCCATGTCTATTGCTGCCCTAAGCAAGCATGAAATGGGCTGCATAGGCCTTTTGTGTGTCACAGATGAACCAATGTATTCCCTGCTTTGGTTTGGAAGTGCATCTTGTTGCAGCTTCATAATGAGCTGTATCTACAGCAGATGTCAAAAGCCAAATTTAAAAAGTTTATTTTCCATTCTAGACTCAGTATTTCCTGAGCAAACAAACTCTTTGTGAACATTTAAATCTGCATGGTGACCTGCATTTCTCCAATGCCAATGCTTTGTGTGCTATGAGAGAAAACAAGAGCTGACTCCCAATATCCTCTTTTCCTTCCCACGCCACTGGGAGCCAAGCCTTGTGCTGAGGCAGCGTGCCTGGACCTCCGAGGCACTGAGGGAGATCCTCCACTGGAGAAGTCAATCAGGAAGCTGAAATTTTAGCTGTCTGCTGAGCTGCTGTGCACATCCCAATGCTCAGCTGTGTCTCTGCTGGCTGAAGTCCCCTCCTCAGTTTTTCTTGGAGGACTCCTCCTGTGGAAGCAGTGTTTTTGCAGGCAGAACACCTCCAGCTGTTGCCAGCGGTGGGCTCTCACCTTCTACCAGAGTGTGCTATAAAATAATGATTTCCCCACTAGCTGCAGAACAGTCATACAGAGTAATAGAAAAATCACATTACAGCTATCAAATTCTGCAGAATGGTTCAATAAACATAGGTGACAACCCAATTCTCTGCTACTTCTGCGGAGAGGTCTAAAATAACATATGTAGATCCTCTGGGCATCATCCTCATTCTTTTAGATGAGACTTTGCCACAAAAGCATTAAAAAAATAACTGTGAGAGTTGGTGTTTTCTCAGTTTTGGAAGATCACTGGGAATTTGTCCAAGATTGGATCTTACTTAGGGGAAGACTTCTCCAAAGGGAAGTTCCACATGAGATGAGTTCCCTAGGGGTGGAAGAGGTCTTGGCTCTTGGCTGCTCCTTTTATGAGCTGTATCTGGGCTGGCCAGAGTGAGCTGTAAATGAGACATGATCAGAGTTGGCTTTACAAGGCTCATTTTCCCAGTCGGGGCAACCTCCAAGGCTGCACAGTTCAGTGTGAATTCACCTCCTGGAAAACCAGGACTGT
Organism: Drymodes brunneopygia; assembly: GCA_013400955.1. Classification (NCBI taxonomy): domain Eukaryota; kingdom Metazoa; phylum Chordata; class Aves; order Passeriformes; family Petroicidae; genus Drymodes; species Drymodes brunneopygia. Next base: position 1,331,108 of record VZTZ01018416.1, read on the forward strand.
CTTGACAATCTGCTTCAGTCCTGCTTGTACTGATCTTTTGGTTATGTTATGGGTGACCCTTTACGGTGTGTTTAATGACTTTATGGGAATCTGGGAAAACATCCAATCATTCATAGCTGAAATATTGCACTTTGGACTTGGTACCAATACAAGCAACCTTGTACTTTATAGAACTGACTGGGAACTGGTTTCCCACCCCTTTTACTCTTCCAAGAACTACAGCCACCACAATAAAGTAGCAGTAGAATTTATGATCATTTACAGTAAGTGGAAACAAGGCGCTTCTGGTATTCCATCCCTGGTGCTATTTTCCTTAAAGCATCGAGACTCCTAAGAAATGCTTCATGCACAGTCACATGCAAGTATCTACCAGGCCTTTCAAGCTGCTTTGACTTGCCCCAAAAGGAACAAAAATCTCTTTGCAGTTGCAAAATAACACACATGTTAACTCAGACCAAGTCACCCACAAAGACAGCACTCTTGACTCAAGGCCTATGAAAGAGTCTTAATTATTTTTTTACTTTTTTGCCATCAGTATGTTTTATAAAAGTCCCTTCTCATGGTAATACTCTCTCATACATCCAGTATAGATTCTGACAAATGCAGAAGCAACTTTAAAGCAACCTGGACAGAGATAAAGGAAAGGGGTCTTTAATTTCAGGAAAAGCTCAGAGAGGGAGATTTTCCCAGCTTGAGTGATGGCTCTGCAATTTGAGTTAAGAAAAACACAGATCCCAGCTCATCACTCCCATTTATGGACTGTTTTTAAAAGAAGGAGATGTTATGTCTGTCAATCTGCCCAGAAATCCTTTAGCTGGCAAAAGGAAGCTGAAACCAAGATTGTCAAAAGCCAGAAAGGAGTATTTTGCAAAGGTTTCAGGGGTGTTTGGGCTGGGGAGAGGAAGAAAATTGCTAGAAAACATATCTGGGAAAATATATTGGACATTGACTGCTAACAAGACCTTAATCTTCTGCAGTCAAACATAAACACATGCATTCCTGGGGCTGTGGATTGCTGGATAGAGAGTGGCCAAAGGAAGGAAGTGTTGCCCATGGTCCCACTGTGCATAAAAAGGGATTGAGAATGTAATATGGATGAACCTGAATTATGTGGGGGAGGCAAACTCCCCTGCTGTAGCTCCTGTTCTTTCTGGTATTGCAGTTGAGGAACTTCTATCATAAGGACTCAACACTCCAGAAAATGTTTACTTTGGTGTGTGAGTAGAAGACCTGTGAAGGGGCCATGATCTCAGAGAGCATCCTTTGGAAAGCACTGGTCCCACAGTGCCAGGAAGGATTTTCATTATTAATTATCCATCAATATGAGAACTCGAGCACTGAACAGAGCAAATCTCCAGGTCACAAGGGATCAAGGGCAGTGCTGGAGCTGAAACACAAGCTCCTGACATAAAGAATATAATTCAGTATTTCCCAAAATTCTCTGTGATGCTAGATGTGGGGACGTAAGAGAAATGGATGAAAACAGAAAGGCCTCTTAAGAGTTCCTTTAGAAACTCATGTTCTCAGGTCCTCAGAAACAAGTGGCTGCTTGAATACACCTGAAGTGAAGCACCCAAGGCCCTAAGTAATAACTTAGGAAAATATTCTTTGAAAAGGAAAGCTCGTCTCTGTTGTCACAGACATTGCATGTTTGCTTACATCTATCCTATAGAGTTTAAACAGCACATGCACAGTAGGAAATACCTACAAGAGATAAGGCAGCAATGGAGCCCTGAGTTTGAAGAGACTCTGAGCACCTCTAAGTTGCTCCTTGCCATCAGGATTTGCTTTTTATTGGTTTCTCCACTTAAAGCATAAAAAGAAGCCATCAAGAAGTGCTACAAAAGCTGCTGTCCACACTCTTGTTGCACGTACATACTCAGGGAAGGAGGGAAGGTAGAAGACTTTCACCTTCTTTTGAAGGAAGCTCAGCTTTCAAAACTTGAGAAAAACTTTAATCATGCTGCCTCTCCAAAACATAATTATGGACTGAACCAACCATGCAGTTTGATTTCCTCCCTCTGACACATTTTTGAATTCTGCTCTGCCAGTTCTGATATCATTCTTTGAAAATTGTTGTCATTATCTTCAGAGATAAATAATCTGAAAGTGAAATGGAGTGGCCCAAATTGACTGATTCTATTTTTATTTTTTTTCACCAAATGGCCCAAACCACTATGATTTTGTCTGACAAAATCCAATTCTCTCCTTTGCTGTCCTAATTTCTCCTTGTGACTACTGGGAAGAAAAAAACTCATTTTTTGTGCAGGTCTGGCTCACCTGCAAATGACCTCATCTTTCTGTGGCTGATTTGAAAGCAAAACATGTTTAATCCAGAAATGTTATTTGTTCATGGTCCTTCTACAGTACACAGAGATATTTTGTGCTAGCAAATCTCTCTGCAAAAGCAAGCAAAATCACAGAAACCTGCTCTGACTGCTGTAGAGACACAAATGAACATGTAAAGTTTTCTTGGCAAAACTAACCCACGGCTTCCATATAGTGAAAAAAAAAGAGTCATGACAACATATCAGAAGGCAGGAAAACTCAAATAAAAATCTTAGACTTCTTGACATGAATTTTTGCTTTAAGAAATATTTACTAAGAAAGCATGGTAGTAATTATACATTCGCACTTTATTCTTCATTTAAACACATTAAAAATTCATTAAAACACATTAAAAAACCCACCATCAGAAAAAAAAAAGTTACATTAAATTATCATCAGTGGAATTTTGCAGTGGCCTGGAGAGAGCAATCCTTTGACTTTAGGGCCTATGGGCAAAGGAAGGGTTGTTACCCTTCCTGTCTCAGGAATGGAGCCCTCAGATCGGTCAAGTTTCATTTTGAAAATGGGGGGCCCTTGTAAAATTTCTCACAAAACACTCTTCACCCTCTGGCAGAGCTGTTCTCAGTGAATCCTGCAGGCAGAAACACTCACCATCCTTAGCCCTGAAGCAGGAACTGCTACTGTTTGAGGTAAAATAACAAAAGCTATTTGCAGCTTCTTCCCAGGATGAGTTTTCTCATTTTTCATCCTTTTCTTTTTCCTGAACAAAAAAGCTGCTTAGTGAAATATTAATAAATGCTGTTTAAAGAAAAAGCTGTGAAGTGTTCTATAAATTGCATATCCCACCACATGCTTTCAAAAATCACATTTTTTGCTTTATTTGAAGACATACTCAAGGCATAACACTCTTTCTCTGAAATGAAAATGTCAGGACACAGCAGAAGAGGCTCAGAAGAGCCTGGATGTGACAACAGCTTTGATTTCTTCCTCCCTCTCATTTCTGAACAAACATATCTAGTATTTTCAGCAGGGTTAAGTACGCAGAGGCCAGGCCAGGTTGTGAGCAGACTTAACTTCTCATTCATGCATCAAGAAGTAAAAAAAAAAAAGCGTTGTATCCTGAAGTCTTCAAAGTGAAAAAGCACTTCAGGGCTGGACTCTGCACAGCCACGTGCTTCTAACTCACTGTAAGAAAAAAAGCTGGGTTCACATAATGGTTTTCACTACAAACACCATCCTATAAGTATGGCAAGTCCTCACTCCGAGCTCTCTGTGTACACACAGCAACTTACTGGAGCTGAAAACTTCTCATCACTTAAGGACTTTTCTCTCACTTAAGCAATTCATTCTGGAAAGGTGTGGAACCATCTGCTTTTATTCCTTGGGAAGGCATTGAATTCATCGTCGTGACAAAGAATCCTTGGCTACAAGATTCCTTTGACTACAAAAGAGGAGGAAAGACAAAAGAGGAGAGGCTACAATTAAAGTGGACACACCACCTGAGTTATTACAACTTTTAATCTCCCCTGGAAACTCCTGTCTCCTCAAACCAAAAAAATCAGGTGTCACCCAGCATGTTCCTCATGACATGATCTGATGATCTCTGGAATGTTGTTTTCCCCATCAGTTTCAGGAGAGGACAAGCCCAAGCATGTGTGGAGAGGAGTACAAAGGAGTGGCCAGTCCTGGAGTTCTTGGCTTCTTGAATATTTTTTGGATCTTCGGTAGGGCTGGGATAAGAGCTGCTTCTATACCTTGGATCCCTACAGCTTCCTAAGAACTGGCTCTAAAGTGCATTCTATGGCAGGAATCACCTGAAACGTCACCACACATTCTTAACTAAAATATTAAAGCTAGAAGGGTATTTTTGTGTCTTTCAGCCTCATGTATTCAATTCCAGACATCTCTAAATTAAGGGCAAGGACTGAGATTAGCCCTAAATTCCCCTTTCTTGAGGAGACTAAGCTCTCAGTCATAGATATCCAGGTGCAAGAATCCAAAGCCTCTGCACAGTCATGGAGATGATGTCCACAAGATCACGTGAACCACACTGGGGTGTGAAATGTCCTCAGCTCTCTTCCACCCTTAGCTCTGTTGATCAAATATAAGTTTGAGTGAATAAGATACACCAGAGAGGCATCCAAGATAGAAAATAACCTGTCTCCATACCACTGTAAGTCTATAAATGCTACTGCCCAGCTTCATCTGTGTCCTTTACCTATCAGAGCAGTGACTGGGTTTTGATGAAATCCTGCTTCAGTGACTTATTGTGAGGCTCTCTGACTCACCACTCTACAAAGTCCACAGTGACTCAAGAGGGAGTTAAATGGATCCCTCCTTCCTTTTCCCATACAGTCAACACCTCACAGTGCCCACAGGGGATTTTTCTCCATCCACTCCTACAGTGTGATCTCCCTTTCCCTTCATTCCATCGATCGGTTCCTACAAAGGCTTTGGACAAGCAGCAAGGGAAAGTGTTTGCACAATTACTGCCCGTGTTTGGCATCCCAGCTAATTTCTTGGATTCTGACTTCTGAGCCCTCCAGAATGCCGGGAACTTATTGCCCTCTCTCAGGCAGTGGTTGGGATGAAGGACCAAATATTGGGTCTGATAGAAAGCCCTGGCTAAAGACTGCCTTGAAATAAATGGGATGAAAACATTTCCAGCTCCCCCACCTGGCTGAAAGACACTCCAAAGAACTAGTTTACTAAAATGCACTCCTTTATTCCGTTTTTGCTATTCATTTTACTGGGAGTCCAGATCTCTTTCTGCCTTCCAGTTTTGCCTTTGTTGTTGTTGTTGTTGTGTTTTTAAGGAGTCTGTTAGACATGGGGAACAGCGTGTCTCAGCACACAAGTGTGCAGGGGTGCCAGGCCAGCAACGTCATTAGCAAACTTGTTTAGAAAAAAGGGTGAGTTAACCACAAAATGCTCTGCTGATAATTTGTTTAACTGCTCCCGTGGTCAGAAGTGTGGTCAGGCTCACAGCATCCAGGAGCTGTTAATCACCTGTCAGCGGGCTCTTGCAGCGTCTTCTGCAATTGCAGCCCCTGTCGTGTGAGGCCCTGTCAGCAAGGGAAATGAAATGAGCAATATTCAGACAGCTTTCAACAGAAAGAGAGCAGAGCTGTGGCTGAATCTCATCTGTGGTGTATCTCATCTGGGAGTGGATTTAATTTGCTAAAAGAAACCCCAATTCTTACAGCAGTAAGGGACCATGCAATTAAGAGTATTTTGCAGCTGGAGTTTTAATGATTCCATACAGCTTGTCTTTCCTTTCTGTTACTCCATCCAACCCCTTACAACTTCTGAATACATGGGCCAATATCAACAAAACTGGACACACAGGAGAAGTCCTGTGCATATTATGTTTCCTACATCCCACTAAATCAGGGCAGAAGAGAGAGCACCATCCTGGGAGAATACTTTCAGTGCAATCTCAGCTCCTATGTACCTGTGACAGCATCTACCTCCTGAGAGGAGTGTGAGTGCTCCAACTGCAAAAAAAACCCCTTGAGATCACATCTAATTAGAAACATCAGAGAACACAGTGTCAGGAGAGAGTCCCAGGTCATAGGAGTCCCACATGGTCCCTCAGACAGATGCCCTGTAAAACAGAGCACATTTTCCTGAGGCTCAAATAGTCCTTATCAATGAGCCAGAGCTGAGTTATATTCTCTACCCTCAACACTGGAAAACTCAGGGCCAAAGCTGCAAATCAAAGAGAGGATAAAGCAGTGCTGGCCATGAGAGTTAAGAGCAGAAAGGAGACTTCATCATCAAATCTGTGTGAGAGGTGTGTTTTACTCTCCCCGAGGAAAGAAGAAAACATGAAAGCTCAAAGTCAATGCATATTTCCAAGAAAAATGCTATATGATTAAGTGGTATGTTTTGATCACTAGCAGTGGATATTTCATCATCCAGGAAATTACTGTTAAGGGTCACTGTGCACTAATTAAGCTTTATTTGCTCCGAATCACCTCATCACACCCCCAAACATGTGCTCTGACTTTGCTCTGGCACCACATGTCCAGTTCTGGGCACATACACAGAGAACTGCTGAAATGACACCCCGTGTGCTGGACAGAGCTCTGCTCCTGCCCACACTGGCTGGAATATGCTGCTCCTCCCTGGCACCAGAGCACCACCTCGCCTCTGCCCCAGCAAGAAATGCCTGGCTCCGCTGATTTCCAAGGCAGCCCTTTAGGGCTGCAAGTTGCCAGATGATGTCTGCACATTTTTGAGAGCCCCTGGGAATCCACAGGTTGATTTTGATGGGCTTTAGGCTGGGCTGTTACTCTCCAGCAGCTGACTAATGCAGACCAGCAATTCCAGCAGGGAATGCTCCAGCACAGGGGCCGTGTTAGTGGGGAGACTGAATCAAAGTGACAAGGAATAGATAGATGGGGAGTGACTTTGGGGGTAATTAGATACAGCAGTGATGTGGGATTCAGACTAGTGCTCAGTGTGCCCCTCTGCATGAGGAAATCCTGTTTGGTTTCCACCTGGACTCAGGGGTATCCAGGTTCTGGAGGTGGCAGGGTTGAGTGAATATTTATCCAGGCTAGACATCAGCTCAGATACGTTGATTGCTTACTCTGCTCTGGACACTCTGGACTTAATTTTCAGAACAGCCAATAAGCAGAGTCATGGGAACCAGATCCAGTCCTGCTCTGCTGGATTTCAAGCCCGTGAGGGACTTACAAGCCTCTTGGTTGACCTGCAGCAAAACTGAATCCATTAACCTCACCCGGAGTTTCCTGCAAGTGGGCCAGGAAGATGTGGGGAATGAGGCTGGGTCTTCAGAGAGGGTTGGCTGACTTTCTGCTGGACTTCCTGCCAGGTACAACTACAGGACCTCTCTGGCTTCAGATGTTTTGCACCATGGTGTACATATAAAATCATCTGGCCTTGCCTTCCTGTGCTGTATCTCGGCTAAACCCAAATATTTATGCCTATTCAGCACTCAGTTTATCCTAAATGGAAAGGGCTGCTGCCAGCATGTGAAAAATAAATGTAATGTGGATCTGCCAAACCTGGACACTGGCAAAGCTTTCTGAGACTGCAGAGCAGGGCACATGCCTACAAGCAGGATTTCTGTTTCCTTGCTGCCAAGGGACTCCGGTCTATCTTAGTTTATTTGTGGGAAGGAAAAAAGTGGCCCATAAACATAAAATGTAACAAAAGAAAATGCCAAACTAAATCTGACAGGCTTTTCTCATACCACTTCATTTTGTGGAAAAACAGCATCTGTCCACTTAAATTAGACCAAAATACTGAGATGTTTCCTAATGAACTGGCAAATACAGATGCCAAAGGGGTGAGAGCTGAAATCTGGAGAGGATATTAGCTTTTTCCCCCCGATCTGAATATGATCTTTATTATTATTATTTTTGCTTCTTCTTTCCATTTAATTTGGCAATGGACTTACAGAAGAAGTAAGGTTTTTTTGTGTTCTCCCTTCTGTGAACTCAGACTGAACACAGCCAAAATTAACTTCTCCCTGGGAGGTGAAGATAGAAGAAAAGGAAACTAATCTTCATTTCCTACCTCCATCTCCTTGACATTATATCCTTTATTTACAAGACCCTCACATCATCTGCATATAAGAAAGAAAATAATGTCTCAAATTGGAATCTGGAAATATTTATTCACTTTATAATGGCATTGCCATAAGAAGTTTGATTTTTTTCATCTACTCCAGATTGCTCTGCGTAGGAATAGCAACCTCTTTAGCCCACCAGTGAATTCTGTGATTCATCAGTGTAACAAAAGACTTTTGGAGGGTTCAAAGTATTTCCTTTCTATTCTGACAATACACACTGGAAAAATACACAAAATAAACAAGGGAAAAAAGGAATTGTTTCAGAGGAGAGGCCAAAGAGGGGAGGAAGAAGTTTGCTGGTCAAAGTAAAGAATCTAATGGAAAAAAGTGGAGTAAATAGGCTTTGATGAGTTTTAGACATACACTTTAGAAAGTGTATGGCTTTAGAAAGCAAAATAAAATACTCAACTAGCATTTAGTTAAAATATTAGAAAATATCTCTTTTGCACTTAGGCCCCCAGTAGGGAGAGATAGGAAATTTTGTAGATTCTGCTGGGAAATGTTCTGACTTCCGAAGTGTAACACTTTTCATTTTATAACACAACTTCTCCTACAGATTATCTTTCAGATGTAGACTCACTCTCAAAACAAGTCTGCCATATTTTTGTTTCTGCTGCAGTCAGATATAAAGGTTGTAAATTTGAGTTGATCACAACCCTTGTCTAAAGCACGTGTGCCCTTCCATGACATTGTTTATCCTCAGTGTTTGGCCAGCTGAGATAACAGGCTGGTGTGTCAAACACGTGACGTGTGTTATCTGGACACCACAAACACTTTTGTTGCAGGGACATGTTGACACAGCACTTTTGAGGAGATGTAGACAACATGATGGCTCCACTTATGCTAAGGAACAAGATGAGTGTTCTTATGTTAATGTGTGTGTCTCTCCTCATGCCTAACTCTGTCATCTTGGGCTTGCAGTGAGGAACTGCTCAGATGAATCCAACAGAAAAGTTAAAAAAACCCCAACACTTTCTTTTGGGTATGAGAAGGATTTTGTTTTGTTATTGTGGGATCAGAGAGCAAAAGGTAGCCAGTTCTTTTCTACAGAAAACATGTACCCACATGGGAAACTTGCCCTCAGGTTGTTTTGTTTTAAAGTGTTTTTTTCCTTTGTTAAGAATAAAAACACCATAATTGAGACTGATAGGCTTGAACACATTTGGAGAGAGAAAAATTAAGAAGTGCTACTCTTAATGTCCTTCTCAACCACTAGGACAAATCTTAGCCTCACTAAACATCACATGTTAAATTCTGTGATGCCTCTATCCCTGAAAACTGCAGTTTTTTGGGGCTGCATCTTCGCTTAGAGGACTCTAAATCCCCTCTGCACAATCTGACAACACCCTTCAATGTACAAGGACGTCAGAAAGGACAGAATTTAGCTGAGGAGCTGCATTTTTGGGGTTGCAGGGAGAAATTTAATCTCATAGTGAATAGTTCTTTATGACCGTGTCTACCCCGTGGCATGGAAGACAGCAGAGAAGGGCAGGAGTTGGTTGGGATGCCTGAACTGGAAGTTCACTGATCCCTGTGTGAAGGCATCAGATTAGATCTGGAATAGGACTGCTACATCTGTGGGATACCAGGCAATGCCAGACCTCTCAGCTCCAAAGGCAGCACTGAAACAGGCTGATTTCTGCAGGTAACACTACAGAAACCAACCTGGGTCCAGCTGCCTCCCAGGTTCCCTCCCGTACAAACAGTTTCAGGGGAGGTGAGATTGCATGACAAATTCAATTAGAGATGAGCCTGAGGGGGAAAGAAGCTGTCAAAACAGATGATTAAAATGAATGCAGTTTGCAGCCAAGGGGAGTAACCAGCTTTAAGTCATGCCCACAAGCAAGGGAAAATAACGTGCTAGAAACTACGAGGTAAAGTGGACTTATTTTTTTTTCATTGTGTTCCTCCTGTTTCTCCTTTTTCCTCCCCTCCCACTCTCTATAATGCTACTGCTTGGCTACACATTAAACACTTTGACAGTCACACAAAATCATCTAACATTTCCATGGCAGTGAAACACTAAAGCATAAACAGTTTATTTCTTGTGCAATTTGTAAGGAAAACAAACATTTTACAAGGCTCCGGTTCCCTCTGCCTTTTCCTCCCCTGAAGCCCCCAAAATTATTGCCAATGTAAAAGACAAGAGAGAAAACAGACCTTAAGTAAACAGAGTCGTGAGTGTTATTTACTATCCCCTGGTTATATGTCAAGGAGATATCAACCAAGCAGACATTAGGAAAATATTTATCCAAGCATTAATATATTCTTTGCACATGACACATTGCACATCATTATTTAGCTGGGCTGATAACACGGAAGCTTTACTAACAGCATATTTCTTCCTGTGCTTAGAAGTCTTTAAAGCATTTTTAAGCCTCACAGTAAATCACAGCCCGGTCTGCAGATATATTCTGTATACACATGCAGATTCTGCTTCGGCCCTTCTAATCACATGGCTGAGTGGCCATATCTGTTCTTTCCTGGAATCTGAATGTCATTTGGGTGATTGAAAAAGGAAGGGCAAAACTATCAATGTCTGCCTCATCCTAAGCTCCTACTAAAATTCCCAGCAGCATCTGCTTCCACTGCTTAACAAGGGCACTGATCGGGTGAAGCAGATCAGAAAATACAACAACTGAGACAAATCTGGAAAGACTCCTGAACAAATCAAGAAAGCCTTCAAAATGTCTAAAGCACTCTATTGTTTCAGGGCCAGGAGGTCGTGGGCTTTTGCTGGTGAACTGTCAATATGTCTCCTCAGGATAAGTCCTAAGAAGTCTTATTTTTGGTCTTATTCTCTTATTTTTTTACAAAGTTTGGCAGATGAAAATGTTTGGATAGTTGCCATCTGTTCTAGGCAAGAAAATGAATCTCTCACTGTTCTGACTGTTTCTGTGTCATAAATACCATTTCCAAAATGTGGGAATTACAGCAAACTTGATTGTATTGATTGAAAACGGAACTAATGGACACAGAATTAGAAGCATGAATTTCTCAACTGTTTAGTCAGCATTAAAGGTGTAGGATCCACTGACCATTGGACACCATGGACTGAACTCTGAAGGGGAGGAAGGAGAGGGTCAAGGCATGGAGGTGGGTGGATAAGGCAGTGGTGACCCCTGAGTTTCCTTACATCAAACCTCACAACAATCCCACCATGACTCTGAGCCCTTTATTGTGTCATTTTCAGTAACAAACGTAGGGGAAAGACAAAGGTGTAGACACCAGTGTGCCATAACTCAGCACTGATCTGAAACACTTCCTGGTGATGCCATTTAGCCAAGCCTTTCTCTAACTATTAACAAAAACATTAAAATATTCCAGATCTTTCTATACCTGCTTTATATGGAAAGCTGGAGCCTGGAGAACTTTAGTGACACAATGAGAGTTGGTGACACTTTCAGGAACAGAAAGTGTCATGATTCCTCTTGTCCCATCTGAACTCCCAGGCCCTCATCAAAAATCCTGGACAGTCTTTGCAGCTACAGATTTGTGCAGAGATCCACAGGGACTCATAAAGGCTAAAGCTGCCTTTAAAAATGACTTCTTAGGCATGCAAAGGCATAAAGTTAAAACTTTCTGAGATAAGTTGTAACTTACAGCCCCAGCACATGCCTGCCTACTAATCCATCTTTTCAGTGAAAAATGTCCCAAGAATTGCAGTCATTCTCTTTAGAGAAGCAAGGTCCACAGGCCACTCAGTCCAGCGGCATCATGCCTCCACTTATTTGGGGATTTGTCATGCTCTCTAACAAAGGGTTCACTTAATAATGTTCAAATAATGTGCCATGGTAAGAGGAGAAATGAAGAAGGGAATTGTTAACACAGTGAGATTTCCCACACACACTTAAGGGCTTGGAGCCTGGGTCCTGTGACCTCTCTGTGCTATTGGCTGATGACACGTGCAGTCGCTTGCCTCTGGGACCTGGCTTTCCAGCTCTTGACTCATAAGGGAAACTCCAAAATCTCCAAAATCTCTGAGGGTGCTGCAGTGAGTGAATTGTTCCAATTAGGCTTATGACAGTTGGTTTGAAGTTTAGCAATTGTGGAGCACTCCAGCCACAGGTTTGACAGAAAGGGAGGGGGGAAAAAGTCCACACATTATTTCCCAGTGAGAAACCCTAGAAGAGATAAGAACATTTCAGGAATAACTGATAAGCTACATCCTGCTGGTGTTTGTTTTTATTTATATTAATGGATTAGCTGAGCTGAATCAAGGATTCTGGGTGAGGAATGTCTCCAAGATGAATGGGAAGACAACACTCATGGGAGTGATGCTCAGAATGGATTGAACGTTGCCTACTGATTTAATGGCAAGAGTGAGGTTCACTTAAGGAACTGAGGTTTCATCTCAAAATTTCATAGATTTTTTTAAAGCCCAGATAGGATTATTATCCTCAAGCTGCTTTTTTTTTGTGGTAAAGTTTCTGCAGCACCTCCCACAAGCCCATAACTTCTGTTTAACACCTTTGTAAACAATCTGGATTGAGAGATTAAAAATCACAGGGACTACACCATCTCCCAGAAAATGTGTTCCATTTCAATGTAACATCAATAATCAAGCAAGATTTGTAACTTAAATTTGAGTTATAGGCAGCAATAAATACATTCCAGCATGGCTTATCCAGTTTGTTTAGAAAGCCCACTCCCATATGCCTTGCTAGTATCTTTCCCATGCTTAAGCTGGCACCAGTTAATTCTGACTCCTACATACCGCCTGGCAGCAAGTCTCTAGCCTAACTGGTGGAAAATTGGTTGTTGATGCTCAGGAAATAACCGATTTTCCATCCATTATATCGTAGCCTTACTGAGGGTATTATGCTGCTGATACACAAACCACTGATTACAGTTTTTAGTTAACAAATAAGTTTTGTCAATCGCCCCAGGCACTGCCTAACAAAGTTGTGCTTAACGGCTGAGGAGGCCGATTTCTGTGGGGATATTGCTTAAATGGAGCACAGATCTAGAGCACACAACAGTTGCTATTCATCAGGCACTGGGAAAAAAAAAGCCTGGCAGCAAGCCAGAAATGTAAAGCAGCTCTGTAAGTTGGCAGAGTAGTTTATAATTACTGCTATTAAAATATACACACATGCATATATAGATATATATATATATATGCATACACACACACATGTCAGATTTGCTGAGATACAAAATGCTGATATTAACTTCAGGGCAATATTTCTGTGATGATTTCATTCTGTGATTAAGTATTTCGGAAGGAAGATACAAGATATTAATTAAAGCAGAGGATAAATACCTTCTTAATTAGCTGATGAAATACGATTTGCATGGAAGTGAATTCTTTTTAATAACTGCTGAATGCGCCTGGGGCAATGTTTCAGCACATCCCCAGTTTTTCCTTTCTGTCATCCTCAAGGAGTTCTAAATAAATATTTGGAGACTAATTCTGATCTTACTCACTGTGGTGGAATTACTGTGGTCTGAGAAATCAGAAAGTGAAATCAGAAGGGGAAATCAGGCCAGCTGCTTTTGCTGCTTTTTCTTTTCCTTCCTCCTGCATGGCAGAGTGGAAAGAAGCACCCAGACTCATTTGAGATATTCTGGGTTTGAACAAAGAAGACAGCAAGGGAGATGCTACTACAAGACTTTCCTACACTACAGGGTTTTTCCTACACTGACAATATTATCATGTAAATCCTCACGTGGGGTTTTTTGTTCACCCTCTAAATTTTCTGACACCATTAGATATGCCCTGCTTAGACATATGCCAGTCCAGAAAATCTGAAGAAGGATATTCTGATAGCTATGGAATTGCCAGTGTCTGAAAGATACCCTTGTTCATTTGGGTTTTGCTTGGTTTTGGTTTTGGTAACATCTTTGCCTCATGTAACAGCCTGCATGGAGTGCTAGTTTAATATGGAGATGCTGAATATTTTACTTCAACATCCACGATCAACATGTGGTCCCAAGGTCATCTCTTTTCAGCACACTACTCAAACTCTCTTCTGAAGTTGAAATTATTCATTTCCTTGTGGCCTCTTCTATGTCATTTATCACAAAGGAATCCAAGCATTTCATAAATGATGATGAAAATGGGTTTATTTTCCCAGCTTGCTGGTGAGGAGTTAGTTTGGCTGGTGTCACTGCTGCCTTGTGGATGGGAAAAGGAGAGAAAGATGTATTAAATCCCACTTTTCTCCCAAGCCTGAGAAACTCAAGGGGTCTGTGACTTGATTTTTTCAGCTGACAGTGCATTCTGCTTTCTTCAGAACTGCCAGATGAGCTTCTGGCTGCACTTTCCTCAGCCCCTTCTCACACTTGCACCTTACCAGACACGGCCACAACAGGCAGCTCCAGGACTGCAGAGAAGACAATGGGTCCCTGCTTCACAGGAGGCATCTACTGATTCCCCAGGGAGTGCTGGATGTGGACCACTTTCCTGTGCTAACAATTCCCACACTGAACCTCTGACCTCATGAAGATTTTAGAGTTTTTTTGCTCTTTCACCACTTCATCCTTCCAATGCAAGTAGTGCCTGGCACCCAGGGGGAACAAGCCTGTGGTTTTGGAGGACTTTTTGACCTCCCCAGTTAGGGTTTTGTTGGCAGGACAGGCAGATGTGTCCAGATGACAACTTATTTCAATAGCTCTGCAGAGTGAGACTTTCCTGTGCATTAAGAAAAGGACAAGAGTTTTGGGTTGAAAAGGCCAATGTATATAATAAACTGTAAGAGTATAAAAACCGTCATAGAAAATGGCTGAATTAATATCTTCAGGGGCATTTGGATTCACTTTTAAACACCTAACAGATTAAATAGAGAAACTGGATGGCCTGGATGGGATGGACTTCAGACACCTGAACAAAGACCAGATCAGCCAGCTCCATAAACTGTCACATCAGCTGTGCACATGAATTAAGGCAGTTTGTCCCTGGGACTGAGGTTTCTGCTGATGGCTGAGGATTGGGAAGAGCCAGGTATTACAGGCTCTGTTTTAAGGTCATATATGAGTAAGGTGGTGTAAATTCTCTTCTTCCCAGCCTTTCCTGAGATCTCCATTTCCTGTATTCTGTTTCCACAACAGAAGTTCAGAACAAAGGAGGAATGGGAAATGTCAAATCAGCTGTTTCTTTCACCATGTTGTAACTAGACAGGGGAAGCTTTAGAGGGAGGCAGGGAGGAGGTGGCAAAGGTGTTCACAGGCCATAATGTGTCACCTCCAAACAATGGGCCTGAGTTTATGCTTTTGAGATTTTTTGAGATTAATATTTGTGGGTTTTACTAAGCAAAATAATATACTTTTCCCCTGTACACACATTCTGGGATTTTTTTTTCTTGTTTTCTTATAGTGCAATAGGAGCAGTGTTGGCAACTGACTTGCTAGATTTCAACCCAAGGTTCAACTACAGTACAGAATTTTATAATGACAAGGTCTGGCCCACCCTAATAACACAGCTGGGCTTCCCCCCTGACCTGTACTAAGCACAGGATAGGTGAAAGTCTGCTGTTCTCAAGCAATATTGAAGTCTCAAATACAATTTCAGCCTTGCCATGCAGACTGACAGAGAATTCACAGCTGCCTGTTCATTTAAAAAATCTCCCCACTGCAGGCATCAAAGTCTCAAGACCAGATTTCCCCTGCACGCTCCCACCCTGGCACCAATATGTTCCCAGTGCTGCAGAAAGCACAGTCTCTCTCTTCAGGCAATACCTCTTCCACAGCCCAAGTTACACAGGTCAGCTTTTTTACTGGGTTACTAGAGATATTCTGGTTGTCTGTTCTGCTTTATTGCATCAGCAATTTCCTTTCAAAAGTCCAGCCTTTTCCCTTGGCTTCTTATTTAATTTTCCAAAGAATTTCCACCATGCTATCAGGAGAAACTTCATACTGAACCTGCCCATGTTCCCTCTGCAGTGCTGTATTCCTCCCTGTCGAGGATGGACAGGTGCTTTCAGACACACCACAGAGCCACAGAAAGCAGGAAAACTTCTGTCCAGCTGAGGATGAAAATAGGTACCTGTCCTGGCATAAGACCCAGCTCCAGAGTAAGATTTTGGAAGGGGAGGGGGACACTCATTCTGATGAATGTCATCTAAGGCAGGACCTTACACTGACATCACACAGGGACAACACCACAGGGTTTCTCAGGAAACATCTAATATAGCATATAAGGGAGGAATATGATAGTTTTGTGTGATTTGTTTTTAAATTCTGGGGGGAAAGAAGGGGGAGAAGGCAAGGAATCCTATTCAGAACCAGAGAGTTCAACAAATGATTTCTGCAAAGAAAAATGCTATTCTTTTTATGCCAGCACCTTTTAGTTGTAGGACTTAAAAGAGTTTGGGGTTCTTTGTTAACCACTTGGACTGACGCCCAACAGTTGTTTTCATTTATCCTCGACATTCTCAACTGCTCCCGCTGAAGTGAGATAAAGTAGCAGAAAGAAAAATAAACGGGGCTTCTTTCTGCCCTCTTTCCCCAGCCGCTGGGGTCACTGTTGTGCTGCTCTCCGGGGCTCCGAGCGGGTGCCACACAAGGCGCGCAGGGAGAGGCAGGAGGGACAGGCTGCGCCTGTGGCCGGGGGCTCCCTGCGCTCGGCTGCACCTCCCAGCTCTGCTCCAGCCCTCCTGCGCCGCCTCTGCCAAGTCACTTCACCTCCCTGTGCCTCGGTTCCTCGTCTGGGAAAGACAATATTGCTTCTTTTCTCTCATCTCGTAGCTTTTTCTCATCTCTAGCTTTGTGTCTGTATACAGGAAGATTTTTAGGCCAGGGTAATTTCTTACTACCTGTTTCTGGCCCTGCTTAAAACAATGGGGCTTTGGTCTGTAAGAACATTGAGGTAACAGAAAAATTTAGCTAACAGCAAGAGTACTTGTCCAGATCTGCATGTCCTCTGGGTTTGCCTTACCTTCCTCATGGCCAGAATTGTTGGAACAGTTTTAATCACTCCGTGAATATACTTGACAGCTTTGAATCAAACCCAAACCCAAATTGAAAACTGATTTGAATTATTATTTCTTTTCAAACCCAGAACTGAATCTACACTCTTACTTTGACGACTATGTGGGACTCAAAAAAATCCCAACCAACAGAGCAAAACTTTCTTTGTAGCTGGACCAAAACTCAACTTAAAAAATGACTGGTTAGAGTCCATAACACATTTACTTCCTTGATGATTTCAGTTCCCTGTTATTCATCATGTCATGTTAGCTGAAGTTATTAGGAAATACACCATTATTTGTGTAAAAATTAATAGTTCCTGAAAGCTTTAAAGTCTTGGCATAAATGGTTGCTTGGCAGAAACTTGTTACGAAATGTCATGGTCACTTGTAGCCAGTCTTCCATTTAGAAACCTTTGATCAACTGATTGGAGAGAAAGCACAACTAAACCAAGAAACAAGTTGTACGTGGAAAGCACTTACCTGAAACCACCAAAAGAGATAAAAATAACAAAGGTCAACCTGACAGAAATGGTGTTTGGATCTGATTTTCCAGCTCAGTTCTGGCTGCTGATGTGACTAAGCTGCTGTGCTTGGATTTGAATGCTTCTCATTTTTGGTTAAAAAAAAAAAGGTAAAGAGGAGGTTGGGATGTTGTGTTCCAGACAGTGAGCTGAGCAGAGACAATAAAACTTGGAATTTCTTCCCTCAGTTCAGTAAAATTTTTTGACCAAGTCTCATGATCCATCCCAAACTATACATTATATTTTGTCTTCTGGTTTTCTAAGTTTGACTTTTAAATGAAAAGACCTGCAAAAAATGAAGGATCCAAACATTTTACTTGGATTTTCATGAGGTGTTGGTGTTACTTACCAGTCAGTCTTGTGTATTTAGGTGCAGTTTCTTTATGGTCTTTGATCTGTGCAACTGCAGACAGCCACTGTCAGAAGCCAAAATCATTACAGATCATCTCACACAGGACACAGGCGTGCATGCAATGGTGCTCTTCTTGAAATCTTCTGCCTGATGCTGTTTTAATAACCTTAAAATTCAGGCTGTGTTGAGTGAACAGGACAGTCTCGGTTTCAACTGGACACAGAGAGAAAAGGAGAGAGAAGAAACAGGCTTGGGAAATGCCCAGGTATGCCAAATGCCTGCAATTACCTGCCTCTACCCTTCCTTTCACCATCTATGAACAAGTAGTGACAGGTGACTGCAATGACTGGAGCTATAAATCTACAGCTCAGATGAATTAATTCCATTTTAGCAGGAAAAAATGTTCCCAAATATTCAGGGCTAGGCCAGCAAAATTAAGCAAAAGCAGGAGAAGCGGGGAGAGTGGAAAACAGCCCAAAATCCTCATATCTTCTTCATTTTCACCCACATCTCCAGGGAACATCTGCAGCCCCAGCCCTTTCTGAGCCTTTTGCAGCCACCAGAACAAGTGTCTGGATGATGTGACATGGCTCCAGCAGGTCAGGAGCAGTGAAGCAGATGTGTTCCTGTGCAGATTAACCCCTGAGTAATATTTGAGTTTTTTTTCCCCTAGATGGGGCTGTCAAACACTTTGCCCACTATATAGCAGGTAAAGAGAGGGAGCAGCCTTTTTTTCTACAGGAAGCTCTTCATGGACTGCCCTTTGTGAGTGCAGTGTTATGGTTTGTTTTGCTGTGGCAGAAGAGACACACAGAGTGCGTGTATGCACAGCAAGGCAACACAAGTTTATGTCCATTTTCACTGCTTGAGACAGAGAAGACTGACTGGAGGTGAATCCCTGCTCTGGTGTTGTTCATGGCTCAGATGGAAAAGCAATCAGACAAGATCATTCGAGACGCTGTCTTTGGGAAATGGGTTTGTAGAGGCAGTAACAGCTGTCTGTCTCCTAAGGAAACCACAGCCACTCCTGAAAGCATAAAGCCCATCTTCTCCCCACATCCTTCGCTCCCACACCCACAGCTCCATGGCAGCCAAACTTCTGCCTTGTACAGGGCTGACAGGCCAGACCCAAAGCGCTCTGCAAGCAGCCAAGTGACAGAGATAAGGCCGATGATGCTGGAGCAGATGTATCCTGTCTCTCTGGCTCCCATCCTTGTTTGTTTGTTGCCATGAGCCGTAAGCTGTTTCCTCTCCACTAAGTGACTGGTGAGTCACCACAACCCACTGTGTGGGGAAGATAAAGGCACCCTGTGATCAAATGTACCCAAACACCTGATAAAATCCCCCCCCACCTCTCTCCTCCTCACAGGAGTCTGCAGGCTGTCCCTCCTGCAGGCACCTGCTTATGTGCTCGTGTTTGAAACCATCCTCTGTGACACCTACGTGGAGACTGGCTGGCTTGGACTAAGTCCTCTACAATAATTCCTTGGGCCTCCCCCTCTTCTGCTTTGAATGGTGAAGATGGGGTCAGTGTTTTGGGAAAATAAGCCAAACCGGATCAGGTGATGATGCAGGATTAGGTGTGGTTCCTCACTGGGTGTCAAATCCCAGCACACCCACTGCTAGCCTATTATATTTTAATGGCAGGAGGATGATAAGTCAACACTTCAAAGAGAGAAAGAAGGCTGTGGAGAGCTTCCTGGATTCCTCTTTAAGCTGAAGAAAGAATCATCCTTAATTGAAGTCGCTTCTTATCTGTTTCCATCATTTTTGTTTCAAGAAAGTGGGAGGTTAAAATGGACAAGAAGAATAGCACAGAAAGAGTCTGAGAGAGAAAATTGCTTTTCCCTGTCGCTGCATGTTTGTGATTTTCTTCTTTGGCCCTGCATGGATAAAATGACACAAACCTGCCAAAACCCGCGCAGAGTCAAATTCTGATCCCCACCCTCCATTACCAGAGCTTTGTCCTTCACAATTTGCCAGACCCCTTATTCTGCCTTTCATAAAATCATAGAATCATTTAAGTTGGAAAAGATCTTTAAGATCACCAAGTTAAACTGTTTCACAGCAGAGAGTGGAAGATGCTCAATGAAGTAGCTGTGTAAGGAATCTGTTCAACAATACAATTGAAAATCACGATATCTGACCTTTTCAGCTACCTAGACTGATGCAATCTGGCATTTATGTCATTGTGCTACAGTCATCATTTTCAGCACTGAGGTTGTACCTCAGGTAATTTTGCAAGGATGTCAGCTGAGAAAGAAAAGTATTGGCTTTACCAAAAGCAAAAGTAATATCAAAGGAAAGAATTGCAAGGATTTATGTTGCACAAGTGTTTTCTCACAGCCAGAGAGGCTTTTTTCGCTGAAGGAAGAGGCTCATGTCTTTTTGAGTATGATGGTATCAGAAACAAAATGACAAAACCAGAGAAGATGGAGCAGCGGTCATAAAAGTATGTGGTGAGAGGTAAATGTTGGCTTCTCCCCATAACGTTTATTGTGGCCTGTTCACACTTGTTCACACTACAAACTTGTCTCCACTGCATTTTCACCTCAGGCAAGGTGCCTCATGACAGTGAACCCCAAGAAGGAACATGGTGTTTTCTTCCAGTGAAGGCATAGCCTGAACTTATGTGTTCCCGCCCTGACCTATTACCGGATACAGCAGTCTGAGCAAGATAAACAGGAGCAAAAACCAAAGCAGACAATAACCTTATACTTCTGCTACAGACTAACTTCAAGCTCATCACTTTCTATGCCAGTCAAGCATGGTTTGTCCTTTCTTGTTTTCTTTTTTTTAAGAAAAAGCTTCCATTTAGCATCCAGAGCCAGATTCACGAACAACTATTATATCCTAAAGGTGACTGTTTCTATCCTGTCATAGACATAGATGGTGTGACCATGTTGCTGTTTCTGCTGCACTATGGTTTGCAGAGGCATGGATTAAGAAATGTTAAAAGAGATATTTTTTATTTTTTTTGTGTCTCCTTCCATCATACACAGAAACCATGTATGCTCTGCTACTTGGAAGAAATGCAAATGTCAGGACCTGCAGCTCCTGGGATAAAACATTCTGGTATGAAAAGAGAAACAGAATGATAAAAAGGTCTGGGCAAGGTGGGTTAAGTGTGCAGTCAACACAGAGACCTGGAACACCACCTTGGTGAAAACTGAGGCATCGCTGACCACTTCCAAACAAACACAGAATAACCAAAGCACTACTTTCAGAAGGGAAGCTGGGCAAAGGACAAGCCAGCGAAAATGTCAGAAGGTTTTACTTTTAGATTAGTTAGTTATTAAAGGAAATCAAACTTGTGAGCCCGTCGTTGTTGTGTCTCAGAGCATGACAAGAAACACATGATAGTATTTCCCAATAATGTTTAGATCCAATCAAATTTAGCACAGATGTGGAAGCATAAAAAAGTGAGTTCTTGTCTATTTCTTGAACAGAGATCACTGGCAAATCATTCATAGAAAGACTGCATGGATATTTCCACCTTACCCATTGGAAAATCCATATTGGTTTGCCACCCTTGCATCACAAACTCATAGGATGTCATTGAAAATTATGTTCACAGCACAATCTGGTTTTAACTAACACAGACCATGAAACAAGTTCTCCATAATGTCAGGGGTTTGCCCTTAGTGAAGATACCAAAAGGTCAGCATGAAGTTCCAGATAAATGAATTTGGAAAAAAACAATGAGTGAAAGCAACACAAAGTGAATCCTCCAGATAAGGGAAGACAAGTACCCAAAAAATCCCCTGAAGTGAGTGGAATATATACAGTGGGGAAAGAGTCATCATTTAATTGCTACATATTGAGATACAGCTGCACCAGTTTTGTTACTGCAAGGAGTGACTGCATGCATTCACGCTCCCAGGTTACACACACAGCTTAGAAACTCTACAGGTCTTACAAATTCTTTCACTTCTAGAAATAAATTGCTAAGAATGAAGCCACTCCTGACCAGGGCAGACTGGACACTCCCCACACCTCCTAATCCAAGCTGTCCTTTTGTTCAAATCTCTCACTTTTACTGACAATGGTTACACGGTCAGTTCCTTGCAGCTGAAGACACCTCTCACCAGTTTTCCAGCACTCGTGGGACTGAAGTGGTGATTTGCATGAAGTCTACGTGTTAGACTGAGAAAAAGCAGCAGGTATGTGCTGCTCAGTGTATTGGCTGGGCAGGATCCACAGTGGCATGGAAGGGACAAAGGAAAATGAAAATGAAAGGGGCAGAGTGTTCTGATATTAAATTATTCCACTTTATGCTGCTGATGCAATCCGAGCAAACCAGCAATTTCCTCTTGGCCTCTGTTTTATGAGTGATCCTATTCAAGCTTTGATAATAAAAGGAACACAGGTGGGTAATTAAGGAGGTGTGAAACACAAACGAGTAGCCAGCTTTCTGCTAGTGCTTTTCGCAATGTGCTCTGCAAGGCTCTCTTCATCCAAGTGCTGAGTGATTGAGTGACCTCACAGACTGACCTGGGGACTCATTTTCTTCCAAACAGAACGAAATTCAAATGGTTTCTGTGAAAATTTTGCTCTAAAAATCGCTGACAGGTTTGCCATTCCAAGAACTGTTTAGGAACAGCACTACCTCACTTGCAATCATGCTTTTCTTAGAACACAGCAGAGCACAGAGACAGCCGTAGCAGATCAAACCAAAACTCCACCCAGCACAAGATGCATCTGGCAGAGCATGTTCAGAGAAGGGTGGAATACACATACACATCACATACAGAGTGATCCTTTTCCTTGTAGTGCCCCTCAGCTCTTGGTTTACAGACTCACTGGAGAGTTTCTTACCCAGCAAAGAACCTTCCATGGAGCTCTCCTCCACAGCTCAGTGGGAATGTGACATTCACACACAGCTAAGGGCAAAACTCACAAACCTTCCCTTCAAAGATACAGGTCATTCATTGGAAGTATTGTAACACCTGCAGTGTAACAGCAGAGAAAGCATTGCAGGTACAGGCTGAAGTTCTATCTGGTGTGAGAACACTCTTTACACAGGAGTAAACCATGCAGCCAACATTTTGATTTACCTAACCACATAAATACATTTATTTTTAACACATGCACTATGCTTTAATATATATTGACAGATAAAGTTCTATCAGTGTTTAATTATATAACATTTGCTACCTAAATATTGCATATTCACACAGGTGACAAGAGAGTGCTAACTGCTTTTTTAGCTTTGTTGAAAAGGCTAACAATGAACAATATCTTTAATCCATCTCAGACATCAATTTTCTTCCATATTAATTTTTCTAATATTCAAGTCCAACAAATTTAATTTGAAAGTATTCGGAGTCAGCAACAAAAATTTCACTTAGTATGAAATTAACTGAGGATTTTTTTTTCCCTATTCCTGTTAAACAAGTGTCAACATGCCCATATATGCTTGCTTTTTCAAAAAAACCCAACCTTCTAAGTCAGCCAGAAAATCTTACAGAGGCCAAATACAGAGAATATGAGCCACAATACTGAGCCACAAAAGGAGGTCTTTTGGGCCAGTGCACTGCCTTTATAGCAACCAGTAGCCAGTCTTCAAATAAGCAGAAAAAGCCAACTACTATAAAGTTTCCCTTCTGCCCTTCCAGTCCTCAGAAAGCAGCAGTTCATGGTCTTTGTAAGCAAGAGCTGCCTTTGGACACATCATGTTTAACAGTCTGTGCTGAACTTCTCCTCTGCTAACTTGCCCAAACCCTTTTGGAGATGTTTATCCTTGAGAACTGTGTGTACAGCCAGGTGAATGACAGGAGCAGGTTGATAGATCACTCTCCAACACCAGTTACTGGTTTTTTTCTTCATCCCATTAAGCTCAAGTCAGTTGCATGATGCCCATACACTCTGCTATTAAATATCAAGGAGGAGCCTCCCTACTTCTGGGAAGAGCAAGTTTGTTTAGTTCTTTTCCTTGGTCTATTTTGGTCCATGTGAAAACAAATCTAACATCACTGATGCTTGGCTTACAGCCTCCCTAACCATTTCTCATGTTCACGGATACCATAGGGCACAAGACAAAGAAAAGGAAAGAAAACCTGAGCATTTAGAGAGCTAGATACTTAAAGTTAAAATAAAATAAAACTCCATAGGCAGCTTCCATATGACTTATCAGCCAAAAGGATTTATCTCTTCTTAATATCTGCCTGTACAACTGAACTTCCATGTTGTTTGTATGTTTTACTGGAAATCATAATCCAAAGTCTGGTTTGCTTTTTTTTCCATTGTTATTTCAGGTTTGATATTTTGGTTTTTTCTCTGGTGCTTTTTGTTTGTCTTCCTGAAGACTACTTCAGGGTTCAGCTAAGTTTCTAAGCCACAGAAATGAAGGTATATTGCAAAGCAGGTATCTGGATGTTCCTTCTGGCTGCAGTCTGACTTGCTGACATCCTTTCCCAGGAATAAATGTTGAGGCTAACTGATCACAGTCAGCCAAAAATTTGCTTTATGATCTATCCCTCCTATCCATGGCTTTGGAGTGATGGCTTTAAGCGCGAAAGTCACGGTTGTAATGAAACCAACCAGACCACAGTGATACAGCCAGAGGAAACACAGCTTCAAAATGCATATCCCTGTTCCTGGTGATAACTATCAGGACTTCAAAGAATGTACAGTTTTGTGTGCTTTGGTCTTTCTTCTTCACTCCAGTCGTTGCAAACTGGCACCTCCTCCCCCACTGGAAAAGTCCCTCTTTTAAACAAATGCATACAAGAATGCTGTTCCTGTGCACGTCCTTCTCATCACCTGAAGTGTGGAAAGCTGGGCAATTACAAAGTGACCCAAATGGCTCCACAGAGAACCATAATCTGAGATTAAGTCCATTTAGGAAGCCTGATACCAAATATCCAACTGCAGCACAGTAAAACCGAAATTCCCTACCGACTATCTCTGCTCATAAAAGTGATTTAGATTGGTTCTCCCTCTACATGAGTTCTCTGCTGGCTGTCTGAAACAATTAACAGAGTAAATAATAGATTGCAATGTTTTTCTTTCCATCCAGGTTTGTGCTTTAAATGAGTGAACAGTTAGAGCATACATCTTAAAATGAAAAATCCTGGAACCTCAGAATTCCCTTAACTGCTGAGAGAAAAGGAACCAGCAAAGCTCATTTGCAGGGGGCAGCAACAAAAGTCTTGTAATTCCTGCTGGAGATGCTCAGTTCAGGGTAGGGACTGCAAACTGAACTCTTCATATCCTCAGCTCCTGTGTGACTATCCCATCTGACCTTGTTATCTCAATGTCTTTAATTTTTCAAGGGGGAAAAAATGGGAAAGAGACCCAAATCATGGACTTTTCACATGTTTCAGCCCATCATCCAGGAAATCTTGCTAAGGACATGAGGTCTCTGGCTTCTCTACAGATGTATCACCCAGATCCAGAGCAACATACAGATTCACCATGTGCTTGTTCATGGCTTCTACAGAAATTTAGCAGCCAAATTCATGCTAGGATAAACCCCTAAAAACATAAATAGGTACATTGAAACATCAGTTAAACCTTAAAGGGTAAACAGCAGAGGCTGTTCTCTCTCCACAAGCTGTTGCAAGAAGTGCAGCATCATGTTCCTTTGGTCATGAGGATCTCCTCACAGCTGGCACACAGGTTTGCTGCAGGAGGCAATCCCGAAGTGATTGACTGCCTTTTGGTGCTGAGAAGAGCACAGGAGGTGGATGGAGGAGACTCAGACACAGACATAGTTGTACTCTATTTTCATTCTATTTGAAAACTCAGAGGTTTCCATCACCTGGGAAATATGAAAAAACGTGGGCAGAGCCCTGTCACACGAAGTCTCCACCATCATGAAATCTCCAGGGTATTTATTCTTCAGCAAATGTCCTGGTAAGCAGATTTTATCAGTTGGCCACTGTAAACAAAGCTGAGTCTTGCTTTGGAGCAAGATAAATATGAAATGTAAGTTACATAGATTCCTGGTAGCTAAACCTGAGTCCTAGGAGAGAGGGGGGGAAATGCAGAAAGGAAGACCCTTGTCAGAGCAAAGATGAATATCTTGCATGTGAATATGTCAGATGCTTGAGAATCCAACTTAGGAACTATCAGGTTTCCAGTCACATCATCAGTGTTGACTCTGGAGTAAAAATTAGTGACTTTTTTCCATTAAATCCTATTGATCTATTTCTCCAACCTTCATCTAAATCACGGGTTTATTGTGCCTCTGATTGTTTAAGAGGATATCATGGGAGACATTGAAGAGTCACTTAAAACACCATTTGTCCACCACACATAGACAAGTTTCCATCTGAAGCTTTGCTGTGTGAATTAAATCTTTAAACACAGAGTGGCCTTTGTTTGCAAAATTAAAGTAGTATGTATTTTACATGTTCACAGACTCTTGCAGAAGGATGGCCAAATCACTCTGCTGTTCAGCTATTCAGGCCTGAAATGCAAAGGGAACAGCAACTGATGAAACCCACATACACAGGTTACAGCTTTCTAAATGGGATGATGATGTTTTTGCATCAGCAGGTGTAAATAGGGTTTGGCTGTTTACCTGCACCCTGACAGGTGCCTCACTCAGGGTCTAAAATAGAATAGGCTTTGTATTCCTGACTCCTTTCCTAAAGATAACAAATTAGCACTTCTGCCAGCTCAAGTAGCAAAATTTTTGCTTTGACCTGTGAGATCCTGGTCCATTCTCTGACAGCCAGTGATGCCCACAGTGTATTATGAATACGAAAAATAAATGACCAGTCAGTCCTGGCAGCAGGCAGAGCTCACTGTTATTGCACTTTGTCATAGGAGGGTATGTGAGGTACTTCACTGTTTGGAAGTGAGCCCCTTCCAGAGAATGTCCCTGAGCATTTGGGATGAGAAACTGCTCAGTTGAAATATGGTCTGAGAGACAGTCCTTCAAAACCAGAACACAGATCCCTTACAATGCCCTTCTTTCTGGCAGCATTACCACAAAACTTTGGAAAAGAACAATTTTCTGCTTATACTCAGCTTAGAAAGAAACAGAACACAATCCCATATATTTTGTATTTTGGGAGAGACACTGATATCACAGCCTTAGAAAACTGACATTACAGAAATCAGAAATAATCCCCTCTGCTCTAAACCTTCCATCCCAAGATCTCTGAACTACATTATATTATTTTACTGTCCAAAAATGTTTCAAAGTGTTTCAGGCAGTCCACTGAGCAACTAGAAATAGACATTCCTTTCCCAAATCATCTAACATCTATGTCCCAAATATAGCTTAAAAAGCAGCTGGGTGATAGAAAAAATAAGGAAAGGAACAAAAACTGTCTTCTAGTCTGCTGGCACTTTATTCTGGAGAGGAATATGGTCAGAAGCCTTCAGATCTGAGAAAGAAAGATTCCACATCTTCCTTTCAAAGTGTTTTTTTGTATTTAAAAAAATCTTACATCCTACAAGGTTTTAAGAGTCAGTACTGATATGAAATTGTGAAGTAAAAACTTCCATTTGTCCCTGAAACCCTTGCTTCCCAAATTCTTTCACAAAGAGTTTGCTATTTCAAACCAGAATTAACAAACCTCTTTAACTTTCTCTTCTCTGTCTGATATTACAATGTAAAATCTGGACTCTTGCAAGCAGACAAGGAGAACATTTCTCCGAGGGGAACTGCAGCTCTTCCACACCTAAGAGTCAGTCCCATCAAAAGTACCAGAGCCCAATGCAGAAACAGGGGAATGTTCAAATGCCTCACTTTTTCCACAGTTCAGCTTTTCTTAGATTGTTATGTGGACTTTCATTAGGCTTCCAAGTTTGGAGAACTTTTATTATTGTTATAAACTCTGATCGTTAAGTGGATTTTCTAATCCTCTCATGCCAGACATTTCGCTAAATTCAAGCATAGAATCGGTTTGATATCTGACACACGGTCTCGTGGGAACCATATCCTGCCACTGACACAGGAATAGATGTTGTCATTGGATAGATCCATTCCTCCTCTATGCTTCCACCAGGGCTACCTGTTTTTAATAATGGTGATATTTGGGGAAAACATCTGTGTTACCTCACCATGTGACCAAAGTTCAAGAGAACAAGCCACATGCTGCAAACATTTCTTGGAATTGCGAACTACTGTTCTATTCAGCATCCAGCTGGAGGTCAATATTCCCAAATACTCAGGAGTGTAGGTCAGCAAATGCCTGTCTTTCATCTAGAAAATCTGATTCCTATGTCAACAAGGCCAGGCAGGAATTCATGACCATCTCTCTGCCATGTGTGGCTTTAGAATTCAGTTGGCTATGAGGCATCTTCAGCTCAATGAGGGACCTAATTAATATATGACAGAACCATTACAGTTGAATGCAGAAGTTATTAATTACTCTGATTTTAGCCTATTTAGCAATATTCCCAGCAAGTTGTGTAATGAATCTACTGTGTAACAAGGGACACAAAAGGATGTCAGCTCATCCCAACATTAACCAAGGCTTAATATTTTTTGAGCTGACTATCTCCAGAACCATGAAAAGATTGTTCAGCTCATTTAACAGAAAGCTACGGTAATCAACACCATTCTGGGAGAATCCAGAACTATCCAGGACAGAACCATACAGCAGCCTGCAAATTTCTAATTGGCTGCTATTGAAACTCAGAAATGTTCTGTTTCCTAAATTATGACTCAGGGAAGGTCATGATTTAGCATCTGTCCTATTTCTGATCCTCTCTTGGCACTGCCTAGACTTACACTCAGGCAGCATCTCCATGGAGTTTGTTTTCCTTTCAGTCCCATGCAAAGGAACAACAGGAACTTGGGATAGAATTATTGTTATTTCTGCATTCTTCTGCAACTCAATCTTCTTCCTATCTCCAAAGCTCTTTATAAAACAATGGATTTTCCAGTACATTAGGACTTGCCACTAGCCCAAGGATTTTCACTGCTCCTGGCAGCCCGCTGCATTGGCAGAGTTCCCTCTGCATCCTCGACCTGCTGCTGATTGATCCCTGTAATCCAATCCATTTTCAACAAGCCACTTCAGCGCCAATAAAAACAAGGGGCTTTGCTGATTTCTGGTTTCAGCTGCAGCTGTTGGAGCCACAAATCTAAAAAGAAATATTTTAAGTCTATTTGTAAAAACATCTACTGGTTAAAAAAAAATCCATTGCTTTTATTCAGTTAAACTCAGAGGGAATGCTTATTTTTATGCATTATGTCTTCTTTCTTATTTTATCCGTGTATACCTCTCTTGGTGTGATCATGGTAATCCTTTCAGCAAATAGGTGAGGAAATGTTATGACTGAATTCCCCCAGGGCTTTGGTAAATGTAAGAATCAACAGTTTGCATAACATGGGTGCTGTGAACATTTCATAGACTTTTTATCTTTGATTTAGAAGAGACTGTTCTAATCCGCCCTTTCTACAAAGCACCAGCCAAACAAAAATCCCATGTCATTCAAGATTTCTTGCACTATAATTCTAATTTTAATCTGAATTTGGAGTAAAAAAACCAAAACATTGCAATCCTAGCACCCATACACCAAATTAGAGACAATTACCAATGCTTTCAGATACATTATTCTGGTTTTGCAGTTACCTGCATAACTGAAGTTCTCATTTTATTTTTTGACTGAGTTTGACAAGTTACAGCTTCCAGTCATGGGATCCAGTAAGGAGTTTTGATGGTGTGGTTGTTGTAGAGTAAAGCAGTTATTCCATGTCGTTAACAAAATAGAAAGCTCAGATAGTTTATAGATCAGATAATCTATTTTGGGAAAGTAGATGTTGGCTCAGAGAAGAGCCAGCCCTTTCTCTCCCTTTTTAAAGAATGTTTTCTTGATTCAGACCAATATTGTTCTTCTCATACCTTTTGCATCCTTCTATAGCTGCATTTCTGCTATTAATATTTGTGGCTTTGCTGGTTTGTCTAAGGCTGCTGACACAAGGGCTGTGATGGGATCTCCCAAAGCAGTAGTCATCCTTTGAAAACAATATATTCCACAACCACTTTTAGCACTATATTGTCATAAAGAGAAAACTATCATAGGCTGATCTTTCCTAAAAATAGTAATGTAGAGAAGTCTGTAATGGATAACTGAAAACTATGGGAAAATCTGTTCAAGTTATAAATTTTTCAGTTATTTGTGAATTACTTGGGTTCACTGCAGCAGTTAGTGGCTTTTGGGTAATGGTTTAGCTGTCCTTTTGTTTACAGCTGTTGTCTGCAATAGCTAATTTTACTAGGAAGGGCAAGGAGGCAGTAGAAATAGAAAGTATGGGCCAGAGAATTGTACTGGGAAAACTATGAGAGCCAGCAATTTTTTTTCATTGAGCCTTATATGCTGCATTTGGCACAGCCTTGGTTTAATGAAATTTTATTGATTCCAAGGCAAGCTTCCAATGGAAATCTGCCCAGATTCCTGGGGGTCTCTGCTGAGCCTGAAGACCTTCAATGTGCTGATTCTTGGCTATAGCCTTTCTGTTAATGGGTCTGTCCTACACACAGGGGATCAGGAGAGCCCCAAAGAAGCTGCTCTGTGAAATGAGACATCTCTCAGCTATTGCAGGCAACTGCTGCTGCCATTTGCTCAGAAAATAAAGGGATTATAATTTTCCACAGCACTTGAGGGACTAGAGAACTTCTAGTGTGTTAAGAATTAAAAGGAGAATAGTTTCAGGTCCAGTTTATCCAAATATTTGGGGAGAAAAGGGGAAAAAATGAAATCCTTATAAGCTGAAACTCCTTGTCCCTTCAACACGAGTGTAACTCAGTGTAGTTCAAACTACAAAAAAATATTTGTTTGAAAAAAGGTAAAAATGCAGAGAGCTGGTCACCCAAAGACACAAAAAGGATCACCTCAGGCAGTGTTATTGCAACGGAGAGGATGTTTAGCAATTTGCAGCGAGGAGGAATGGAGCTGTCTCTATCAGATATATTAGAGCAGAAAAGAAGGATATAATATTGCCTACTCAAGTTCACAGCCAAGAAGGTCTTTTAAACCATTGGGACACTTTAAAAAGAACACCTGTATCAGTAAAATAGTTAATTTACAGTCTCGAATTACACTCAGTAGATGCCAGCTGTACCCATTCATGAACAGAAATTTATAGCAGAGATCTCAGGTTGCCCAGAGAAATTAATCACCAACAGCCACGTGCTCTCAAAGCCAGCAACTGCTAAGCAAGTTCTGTTGTTTTAAAAAACCAAAAAACTCTCAAGGGCCCAGCCTGAGGGGCTGGGGAATTGTTTTCCATTTGCATCTTTGGGATCCACCCAAGACTTAGTTCTCTCTGACCATAAAATTAATGTTTCTGGGGTGGGGGAAGGAACTCATCAGGTCACCCTGACCTCAACTACACAAGATTTCCTTTCTTATATTATATCAAGAATTAATTTCTCTAATCCCCTTCTGAAGCAAGATTAGTGTAATCAGAATGGGAAGAGCAGTGCATAACCAGAATAATAGAAATAACCTTCAATTTAATTGAATATCTTCTCTTTTAAAGAGTTTAAGGATAGGCGACGAGCCTTTGAACAGACATGGCAGCACTGAGGTCTATGGTTATGCAACATAACTCTATTGTAGCACTCCTACCAATCTCCATTTTTCTGATGGTATCCTTTCCATGTTGGGCTCAGAGGGACTTCTTTCTGCAGAACTCATGAAGTTTAAAAGAAAAATATGAGTTCAGTTTCTTCGAGGATTGGTGTTGTCCTAAATTGAATTTTTCTCCTTGTGAAGAAAAATTAAGTTAAGGGAGAATGTGCTACAGTGGAGAAAGTCACCACAGCAAGTACTCATCACTTAACATGTAATTCTCAGTTCAGATGCATTTCATCATTAGCTGAGACACAAATTAAGGCTTACCCTTGCCCCCTGCCCCATGAGTAAACAGAAATGTTTTCATGAGATTTTTCACCTGAGAGCTGGAAAGGGAAATCAGCTGAAAGGGGGTGTTCTTGGGTAGCCCTGTGTCACACAGCTCCCAGGGCAGGGTCACCACTCCAGAGCATCAGCCACACCTACTCTAAACCCACATTTCCTTCATTCTCAGATGGGGTCAACTCCCCTCACCTCTGTGACAGCATAATCTTGTTTTTACCTTGTCTGTGCCACTTTAAACTCATGATTTAAAAAGCTCTTTAAACAGCTGCCCATTCTGCAGTAGGGGAAGAGAAGTTAAGCAAAGCTGAGGCTGGAGCAGTGAAACAGCCATGCGGGCATAACCACTTCATCCTGGGAGATTTTAGGAGGCAGCACTGGTTTGCAGAGCTTGAGAGAAAGGGCAGCATTCCTATGGCTGATTCAGTAGAGCTGCAGGTTGGGTGGCTCAGGATGCAGGAAGAGAGAAATGTGAGACTAAACACTGGGTGCAAGGCTCTTCTGTGCCTGCACACTGGATTCAGTTTTATGGCAGAGACAGATCCACTACTCTGAAGAACTGAAGATCTGAAGAACTTCAATTCATTTAAGATCGGGAAGGGAAATACATTAATCTTAACAATGTCTTTTATACCATTGCTGTGGCACAGCCAGCTCCCAGCTGATGTGGATTCAAAGAAAGCCAACTTTGATGGAAACCACCTGAAAGCCCCTAAACATTTCAGACCATTGCCTTGTGCAAACTGCAGGCCATAGTGAAGCTTGGCTTACAGTGGGGCTTATGCAGAGGTGGAGAAATGGATGAAATTAACTTGGAAGAATTCCACCAGTTAGGTTGGAGATGCCCATTAATCACATCAGCCTGTACCAAAAACTAACAGGTTGCCTTTAGAGACTGTCCTCATAGATTTGATAGATGAGAATAATTAATAAAGGCAGGTGGTTTAGGCATAGACTCAAGGCCCCTACTGTTAGAGCACCACTGTCTTCAAGACAGTTACTTTAACCCTTGAGATGGATTAAAGATGGTTTCTTTTTCTTTGCAATGAAAATTATGTTAGCAAATAATTCCATCACTGTTCTGCTGTTACAAAACATGAAAGTTTGTGCTCGGTATCTGGTCAAGATGTGCTATAGGAAGAGCTCACAAACACTGGTGTAGAAGTTGTTATAAAGCTGCCAATGTTTCTGCAGTTCTGGGCCCTACAGTAAAGTTCCCAAAGAGGAGACTGCCCATACAGCGTGGCCCATCAGCACCACCTGTTTTATGTTTTATGGTAGAAAGTCCAATACACTCCCCCATCCATGGTTCAATGAAGCCTCTGATTTCCATGTCCCCTCTGCTCTGGCAATCCTACTTCTTTTCCTCCTGCAACTCACCTCTTCACCTCTGCCTTTATTACTTTTTATATTTTCTTCTTCCATACTAATTTCTCTCTCATCTTGTGTTGTTTCATGTAGGTAATGAGGAAAGCACAATCCCCCAAGCCAGATCCCACTGTGGTGCAAAGTCAGCATCATGCTTGGCTTCTATATGGATTAACTAGTCTGATCCAATCACATCATTTAATAGAATACTAGTGCCATACTCAGTATATCTATGTAGTGTTGCTTTGTACAGTGTGTGTGTATTTAATGAGGACAAAATATTTGGCCTCCTAAATCTGTGGCCAGGGTGGGGGTGAATTTCGTTCATCTGCCTCCTCAGAGAAATTAATATCTTTCACAGCCTCAAATTTCAGTTGAAAAGCAAGAACAGAAGCTGCTTAGGAGAAATTGCTTGAAAAATAGCAATCAGGGAGAAGGGATGGGGCACATGAGAAGAGAACAGGGTTATGGAATGGGAGGAGGTTTAGGTATTACTGCCCATGTTGAAAATGACAACATAATGCATGTCATGTAATTCAGAGATGGAGCCATTTCTTGAAAATCAGAAGCTAAAATATGCAGCCCTGCACTGCAAAAATCAATCTTCCACCTTCCTTGGTTAAAAAAAAAACCCACGTGCTATGATTGATGGCAGAGGAAGAGAATCTTAGATTTTCTTTGACTTCATGCAAGTACTCCTTCCACATGTCCAATGTACTGCCTGCAGCCATGCTTCTCGTGGAAGGGGAGTGTGTGTGTCAGCACTGTCCCTTACAGACTTAGAAAGACTGATGAGTTTTTCTTACGTTATCAGCTTTTGCATCTTTTTAATTGCTATTTCTTGTTTTTCTCTTTTAATCCGTTTGTTGCATTTGCTCTTTCCATCTGGGTGCAGTTTAATTTGCACTGATTTAAGATGCTTGGACAGTTTTTGATGATAAAAATGTCTAGTGAAATACCCAGGAAGAGTGACTTAGCTTTGTGGCAGGAGCCAGGAATGTTCTGAGTTTGACCCCAAGGGCAAGAATAAAGTCCTTAATTGCAGTCAATTGTATCCTTGATCTTTCTACTGTGCTGGCCCTCAAAAAGGGCAAATGATGACAACCCTGATGCTTTTTGTACTGTAAATAAGCCCATATTTGTGGACATTTATAAAGTATTCATTCATTGCCATTTTGTCAAGATAGAATCATACAGACCAGCAGGATTTGTCATGTAGGTGCAGGAATGGCCTTCCAGTAGCACTAATAAAAGTAACATTTTGTAAACCCTCTCTGTGAATCTGAAAGCAGACGTGTATTCACTACTGGTCACTCCTGATCTGGAATGGGTTTGACCTGCTGACCTCAGGGTGAAAGGCTCTGTACTGCATTACCATTCCCAAGGGCTCTCTGACTCTCTCTGAGGTTGCTTTTTTTATTATTTTGTAGTTAACCTCAAGACAGCATCACCAACAATGGATAACATCTGTAAAACACTGGCTATCTGAACATTTTCTTGCTTTGCAACTAATCATTGGCACTCAATGAATCTGAAGGTTAAAAAGAAATTGCATGTCCAAATACTCACTTCAGAAATAGTGAAATCAGAATGCGGGGGGAAAAACCCTTAATAGCTCTTTCCTGCCACTGGTGTATTTTTCATTTATTCATATGGCCTCGACATTTCATTTAAAGTAATGGAAGATGTAATGATTGGGGGGGATCATCCAACTTTGTTCCTTTTAGCAAGAGAAAACCCATCAACAACTGCCCTTACAAAATAGATGGACATCAAGAAAGTTTTCATTACTTCTGGGTTCTGTCTTTTACCACTCATTCAGCTGTTCAGGTGCTTCACTCATCCATGCTGATGCCATCCCCTGAAGAATCCTGATGTATAAAATACTGCCCAACCTTACAGAAGTCTTAACCACACACAAAAAACAACTGCAGAATGCAACAGAACTATCCTTTACATCTCAACCACTTTCTGTCACTTGCAAAAACTATTCAAACACCCCCCTGCATTCTGCCAGGAGGATGTGACCTCACTGGGGAGTTAGCCACAGCAGGAATCCAAAAAGACCCTTTTTCAGTGACAGCAGCAGGACCATCCAGGACTTATATGGATCCCC
This sequence comes from Drymodes brunneopygia, assembly GCA_013400955.1. Classification (NCBI taxonomy): domain Eukaryota; kingdom Metazoa; phylum Chordata; class Aves; order Passeriformes; family Petroicidae; genus Drymodes; species Drymodes brunneopygia. Next base: position 1,366,101 of record VZTZ01018416.1, read on the forward strand.
ACCCACAGCAGACCTGATCCCTGGAATCATATTTTCCCCTGCTAACAATAAATCTTAATGAATCCTGATTATTTGGGAACTTCTGTTTATGTACCTCTGTATACAAATGTCAAATCAGCACTTAATGAGCATGAAGTGATTTCACATTGAACTGTCCATCTCACAAGCATCAACATGTCCAAGAAAGGAAACTCATTTGTTTATTCCCAGCAGTACTCTGGGATACAGCCTTCACAAGCAGTGGGAATTAGACAAGAGGAAGCAGCAAGATATTTTCCCAATTACACATTCACCCATCAATCATAGTTCTCTTTGAATCCTGGCTATTGGCCACTGGTCCCTGCTGGGAAAATGCTAGAAATGCAAGGAAAAGGGACATTTTTCCTTTTGTGCCTAATTTCAGTGTAGAGTTAACTTGAAGCTGTAAGTAGCACAGCCCAGCTCCTCTCTGGCAGATCTCTGAGAGGAGATCCATTGCAGAATTTCACAGCTGGATCTCAGCATCTCAGTCTGCTCCATGGTTTGACATTTTGGACATGTTTCACCATTGTTTCCCCAAATTTTCATCTCCAACTTTATTAAAAGAATAAATTTAAAAGGAATTCCGTGCATTGGAGAGTGTGTTCTGGTAAATTTCTTTTTCCCATTACAACAGGATGCCAAGCAATAGAGACTGAGGTTGGACACATTACTATAGATATGGTATAGAAGAACAAAATAGATTTAGAGAAAACTCCAGCTGATTGAGCCAGCTGGCATTTTCAGGTCCATATTTCTAGGACTTCATAAAACAGTCTGGTTCTTTTGGGGAAGAAGCTGACTCTGGGGTGGTCATTTTTTTGCAGTAGGAAAGGCAAAGGCAAATATCAGTACCTCTTGGGTGAATGAAACTGCTCCAAGGGACACAAAGCCAAGAGTACTGTGGGGAGACTTGGTGAATGCCCAAGCTCTGATCTCCTTTTTGTCACTGAGGAACCAGGAGGAGACCAGGCCACAAGTCATATGGGAAAATACGACCCCAGGAAGCAGTAAAACCAAAATAGTCAAGACAGAAGAATGTTTCTGTGGAAATTAGGAATACACAATGTGAGGATGACAACTTCTAAAATGGCCCCAAACCAATATTTTAGAGCAGCCAGATGTTGAGTCTGCAGGCGGAGAATCTCTCTAGGGTAAGTCTAGCTCATAGGCAGAGAGATTTTCCCCTAAATTCCTTGCTTTGCTTTTCCATTTTGAAGGTTCATTCTGTCTGACAATGTCTCTATTTGCACTTACTTGTCACTTGGACACAATGACTTTGGAGCAGGTGAATTTCCACACCCCATATTCATCATTCAGACATCCACATGGTGCCGGGCCCAGTGGTGAATCTGGCAAGGGGAAGCATTTTAAAGGAAGATTGAAAGCCAGCCTTGAAATCCCTCTCTCATATGACAGATATTGATCATTCATGATGCAAACAATTTTCCACTAATGGCAAACACAAGGAATTCTCTGTATTCCTTCCCATATCATCATCATCATATAGACATAGGGAACTCTGAAAATAAATTCCTAGGCTTTCTGGAAAAAGGAGAAATAAAAAAAAAAAAAAAGAGAAGGAAATAAAGAAGCTGGCATTGAAACTGACTGTGCTCTCTTCAAAGCCCTGGACCAGCTCTGACCATCTCCTGAAAAATCTGCATTCTCTCAGTAGAATGGAATTTCCCAATATGCCATGGTCATTCTGGCACCCACTTCTGTGGAGCAGCTATAAATCTCCTGCAGGTCACAGGACTCTGTAAAAGGAGAAAAAGTTACCCAACTTTTCTTGGACTGGGTCTGGAGATCAGGAGCGGGACAGAAATGCATGTCCCATCCAAAGAAAACTGCCTGACTATAGACTGCTAATAGCTCAGAGGGAAAAATCTGTTTAGCTGTGCGCATCCTTCAGAGGTTTCTGGGATGTAACCTGTTAGACCCTCACCTAGAACACATTTCCTCAGCTTTTGAAGGCTTGCTTATCTGCAGGGTGTCTGCCAAGCAAAGAAATGAACATTAGGGAGCAAAGAAACCCAGTGGCAGCTGTGCATCAGGTCCCAATTAAGACATCAAACTAAACCCTTCAGCCCTAGTTCTCAAACATCCTTGTATATAATATTTCCCATGAGGCTGGAATTCTTCTGCGAGGCTTTTGCTGGCTTTAATGTATAGCATCAGTGTTCAGTAAGCTCTCAGGGCACTTATGTTGCTGTGTGAGACAGCAGGGTATGTTTTTTCACCCCCACACCTCCAAATAAAAGCTAAGGGCATGCCCTGTGTTACAACATGACTTGGACCAAGGGAGCAGATCCCAACTGTTTGGCATGATGCTGCATTTGAACTTGCCACAAAGTCATGCTGGTTCTGAGCATTCTAATGTCCTAAATCTTAAATCTAGCCCCTAATTTTGTAATAGTCATTTAGTGCATTGCACATGCAATCAGAAGGGAATTTAACTGCCAGGATCTCTCTCCCTTAAGAAGGGATGGAGAGGGCAGTTCATTGCACGAGGGGATGAGAAGTCTCTGAGGTAGAAGTCCACTTGCTGTGGCTTTGAGTGACAACAACCTGATAATGTTTGAGACCCTTCTGTACAATTCCTTTGTGAACCAGCACACTTTGGACCAAATAACCACTTCTGTTCAAAGATGAAATTTATAGGTCAAGACCTCTCCATCATGGTATCTGATTTCAGCTCAGGTCCCAAGGAATATTTTGCCCTGATGTCAGTGAAAATCTCATCTGTACATCCCCTGCATTATTGCAGAAAATCTTATATTCCCTACCATCTTTTCTGCAGTCTCTTGAAAACATAGTCATAGAATCAGTGCAGAGTCTCACCATGAGTGCAAAGTGCTTGTCTTTCCAGCAGAGTGAAATCATACATTGCTCCCTGCTGAGAGGACCTAAGTCACCCAGCTGTCCTCACTAAAAATTAACTGAATAATCCTGCAGATCACTTAAAATTCCCCTCGCTGTACTTATGAGACAGCCCTGCTGTGAACAGGAGCAGCATGCCCAGAGTCATCTCCCACTGCTCCACAACACAGAACAGATTTGGTTTGAAAATAACAGCAGTAGGAACATCTATGCTGCCAAATAGCTGAGCTCCCTGGTTTATTGTCAGATCCTGATTCTTCAGTTGTCTGTGGTGCTTTCCCTTGGGATCCCTTTGAGACTGGACTAACTAATTCCTTCAGAAAAATCTCAGTGCATCTCTAGAAGCAGCTTGTGGCAGCAAGCCCTGCCATTAAGAAAGCAGGAGCATGCTGTCTAGCTCCCCGAACACCCTCCAGGCAAACCTTTAGCTCATTCCAAGTCCCAAGATGAAACATGCTTAATGAAAAAACATGGTGACTGTTACTGGGTACCACACAACCTGCAGCTTTTCTCACACAAAAATATCTGAAATAAGCAAATAAAGGAATTATTGCATCTTAAAGTTATAAAGATGTTACATGTGCCTCAGAAGGGACTAAGAAATTATTGTGAAGCATTGGACAAGGTCCACTGACTTTGAAGAAGGATAGATTTGAGCTTGGTGGATGCAAATCACTTTTCTCTCTGCCATGCCAGGAGTCAGTCCTTGGAGTGAAAGCCTTTAGAAGCAGAGATATAGCTGAAGAACAGCCTAGAAGGACCATGATTCCACCAATAGGTTTCCTATAAACAATACTTCTGATGAAGAACAGATACTAGATCACCATTGCACAGGCACACAATAGGATGCTTAACCTGGCAGTATGCCAGCTTTGAGAAAACAGACAAAGCCTGAATCAAGATAATGTCAGATAGGGTCTAACATGATTTGTATGCTCCATTTTGTCACAGCATCTACTTGGACAAAATCCTTTCTCTAGCTTTCTTTGAATTAACAGAAAGAACCTGCTTTTTTTTTTTTTCAGTGCCCTACATGACAAGAAAAGCCCAGGATTCCATTCAGAGACCTAGCTGAAAGAACTTCCTTTTAAAGCCTGGAATTTAGTGAAAGCACTTGAGCCACATAAGTCTAAGTTTCTTCATGTTATCTAGGACCAATAAGCCAAATAGCCAAACACAGTGTGCATAATTCCCCTGTCATTACTGAAAAGGCATTGAAAAGTTTTCCCAGGGAAAGTTAGCTATCCAAAGCAGGGGATGACAGAGCAAAATGGCCCTTTCAGAACCAGACTCAGGTTGTGAATGACAAAAGTTGTATGAAAACTTGCGCAGTGTTGTAGCCAAAAATGAAGAAGAAACACCCACTAGGATTTGGGGTAGATTGATGTTGAGAAGAGGCCTTAGCACTCCTGGTTTCTGGCTGCAAATTGAAGTGTCGACAGTTGGAATTAAGTTTTACACACAAGCATGATAGCAAAATGTGATCTCTGGACATAATTGTTCTCCATAATACAAACGTATTTCTAGGAGCAGCAGAATTAGTGAAGCCTGGTTTCCTACAGATGAACATCTAAGGGTAAATTTCTTTGCTGTCTAACAAGAGTAAGTTTGCACTGTAAATTGTGTGATGTTATGCAGTCTCTGATTTCCATGATATTTCTAGCAGCTTGATATTTTTGGAAGGAGCACTCCACTGTTGTACTTGTGGTTAAAATAAATCAGCAGATTTTAACACTGTTGAGGCAGGCGGGGGGGTGGGAGGGGTTGACAGAGAAAAACAGACATATGGAGCATGTAATGTCATATTTCTCACTTCCTTAGGAAACCAATCTGAAAAGATAAAGGTGGCAGAGCTCTACCACATTCTGCTGGAGTGGAGTTTTAATTGGTGGGATGAGTGTCAAGAAAATCCCCTTTCTAAAGAATTGCAAGAGAAAGACTTTATTGCTCTGAGTCATCTCTACACAGCCCCTTAAACTACACAACAGGTAACACCTTTGTTGGAGGCAGAATAAGGAAAGGATGAATTACCTCTTAAAGTGCAAGTCAGATGATGAGGATAAAGTTTTAGAGCAGATAATTCCCCTTTTCAACACTGGATTCAGGCAAAATTAGTGGTTCTGAGTATGATGTAAGGTTTACCCATCAAGTTTACTTCCTGGGGTTAAATATATTACAGAATTGGAACAGTTAAGAAAAGGCCCCTGCATATACTTTCATAATCTGATTTATAGTCTCTTTTATCTCAGACTCCACTTCTTCAAGTTTTCTTTTGACAAACCTACTGAGAAGACAAAAAAGGAAAACAGGAATTGGAACATTCCTGAAATTATCACCACAAGACACACATTAGTAATTTACCTGGCAACACTTTCCTAGGGAGCTCTTTGTTTTGGAGAAAAGAAGACAAAACAAAATTCACCTCAAACAGTCGGGGTTTTATCAATAAGTTAACAGTAAGATATGTAACTGAGGCTTGTAAACTGGCTCTGTGATATTAGGTTGTGACTTACAGTCTGAACTGAATTTGCATACACTTTTCAAGGATTAAATTTCCCCAATCCAAGCAAAAAAAACCTGCAAAACAAAACAAAAAACAAAAAAACAAACAAAAAACCCCAAAAAACTAAAAACAAAAAAAAAATCAACAAAAACCACCAGGAGCAACAAATGATTCCTAGCATTGCCGAATGCTTCCAAGTGTGATATGAGCAGTATTAATTAGTCAAGCACAACAACAGCTCCATAATCATACTGACAGTACTTAACTTCTTTACTTTCACATTTCATGGTATCTGTCTGTGACTGCTGGACATTCACATGACATTTAGGAGACCTTGCTGTAGGGTGCTGTCTGATTTTTAAGCTTCTTTTCTTTTAAGACTCAGGTCTAGCTGAGCTGCTGAATCTCAGGGCCTCTTTTGAGCACTCTTACAGTGCAAATGTGGTTGTCGAGCTCTACCTTCTTGTAGTTCAACTGCTTGTCCCCAAGCTCAGCCCTGACCCTGAAACATCTTAAGCATTTTCTTTCCCTAATCAAAGGAGGGAGTTCAGCTCTGAAAAGAGCAAGCCAACACAAAAAGGTTTCACACAGACTTTCTACACACTGGCACTTTAACCTCAAAACATAAAAAAGATTACATATTACTAGAAAGGCAATTCATCAGATTTTTTTCATCCTTTCCTTGGAAGTCCTTGGAAAAGTCAGCCTATGTGCAAGGGGACAGGGCTAGCAGCAAGACAGCTGCTGGCTGTCTCATTTATCACCCATTTATCACCCAAATGATGCTTTGATCAGCCCCTGCAGAGATCACAAACTCCTGCCAGGAGACTTTATTTCCACAGAACCCATTATGTCAATTCCCATGTTGCCCAGTGCTCCTTGGCAGCTCCTACCTCACCAGTGTGGGATCACTCCCACTGTTTGGTGTCAGCAGTGGATCACTTATGCCAATGTCATCCCAGGGACAGTATCTCTGGGGTCTGTACACCAAGAGGAGCAGAGGGAAAGCAAAGATCAGCATTCAAGTCTACAGAAATTATGTGGACTATGTGTGTTGCACACCTCTTCCAGTCTAACAGCATTACTCCTTAGTAGAACTCCCAACCTACTCCCAAATCATTTGCTAGGGAACAAATCAGACATAAATGGGCAGAGCCCTATTTTTGCAGGTGGGAGAAAAAAAGGGGCAACTAACAGGAAATTGGGAGGGGGAAATGAGGTCACAAGGAGCTTCTGAGAACTTATTGGTCCAGTCAGTGATTTCCCATCTGCCTGTGCCTGCTGTACCTGCCAGTCTCATACTGCTAAAAGCACTGTCAAACACCCTTTGAGCTGTCACCTGAAGTAGTCTGGGTCCAGTCTCAGAGCCAGTTCACTCCTCAACAGAAGGAGTAGGAGATAGGACTGAGGGTGAGGTACTGACTGATCTCTGGCTCTCTCTGACCTCTGGCTCAAAGGTAGGTGGGAATCTTCCAGGGAAATTCCTGGGAACAGCCCAGCTCATTTCTTAGACCAAAGAGGTCCAATTTGGAATCAGGTTTTTTTTTTTTTAAAGCCTTATGTTCTTGGTGAAAGGACCATCTTTTCCCTCTCTGAGAGCATCCTGCCTCTGACTCCATGACACTGCCACACTTCAAACACCACCAAACACATTCCCAAACATTCTCCCAGTCTTCCCTCCTCGTGGGAGAAGTTCCCAGTTTTTCAGCTCAACCTTGCTGGCTTGCTATTCGCCTGGAAAAAGCTTGGGAAAACACAAACGATGCACAGCTTTTTGATGAGGTGAGATAACATTGATTCCAGGGAGATTTCAGCAAAATTCCCCAGCTGTGTTTGACATGGGTGAAGCCCAGGCAGAAAGTGTTCTGCATTGACTTCTAACACTCCTTTTGGCTGATCTAGACCTTATCCCACTCAGATGTCCATGAATTTGCCTATGCTATGAAGCACAATCCTTCAATTGCCTAAATGCATATTTAGACAGTGTTCACAAATCTGTTATGCTGAAAAATATCTGTCCTTTAATTACTCAACACAGTCGACCACCTTCATCGGGATCCTGCCTAAGTTTATTTAAGAGGAGGGAAAAGTTATTATGAAAATTACCACAGCAGTTTTTTTTCTTTTCGCAATGAAACATTTTTGTATCAATGCATAAACCACAAGAATTATCATCAGTTTAATAGTTTCCTGTGGGTGAGCCCTTTCAAGTTGAGCTGTCAGGAGGATGGGTGGGGAGCCCGCTCAGAGGAGAACTGAGAATAAATCCCTTTCACAACACCCCCTGAGGCAGACAAAGATCAGGACTATGCTGGGACAACTTGTTTCACCCTCCTTGTGTTGTGGGCAGGTCTCAGCCTTCAGCACTCAGTGGCATCAGCATGTGCTGAGGAAAAGCCATTTTTTAGCAGGTTGACACCTCTGAAAAAGAGAACATGATGTTCTGTGATCTGCAGGTGAGCAGAAAAGCATTACACCTGGATTTGTGCTGTTGCCCTGAGAGCTGAATCTATTGCATAACTCGCAGAAAGTGCTGTTATGTGGGCAATGAGGACATAAAAGAGCTCTGTAAAACAATTGTTTTCTACATGTGTTAGTGATAGGGATTTTTTGATGGAGGTTACATAACACAAAATGTGAAGCTCTTCCTTTTTTTTTCAGAAAAGCAGCTTTTTTTGGATTAGATGCATATATAATCTCTTCTATATTGCAAATGTTAATTGAAGGCATGTACTTAGCAAAAAGACAAATTCTTGGGAACGAAGGAAGGAATTGTGTTGGTGAAATGGGATATTTACCCTTCATCTTCCAATGTGATAAATCACTCCCTTCTGATGAAGGCTTTGGATGCTTGGGAACTTGGATAGCCAAGTGTCTTCCAGCAGGATCTTCTGCTGGCCTTGCAGAGACTCTCATGTCCCAGCTATCATAAATGGCTTCTAATCTTGTCTAAAGCTTGATGCCATTTTTCATTGCGATACAATTTTTTAAAAAATATTTGAAAAAATGTATTTTATTAAGTGTTCTTATTGAAAACCAGTGGCTGAATTTAGGGCATTTTGATTTTTTTAAAAACTTCAAACATACATTTCAGCTTTGAAGATGTTTCAGCACTGGCACTGCTTCTTCTTTACCTCTGAGATTTTTACAGGGGATCTGGACAGAAACGAACATTTTCTCATGTTTTCTCATAAAAAACAAATGGCAAGTAAAATTCCAAGCCACTAGAGGCTGAGGTTCCTGAATATCAAGTTGTTCATTTTCAGAGGTATGTGTGGAGCTGATGTTAGCTATTTCAAATCAAAGCCCACTTTTTCAGATGTCCATCTGAACTAAACCATATTTTGTAATATCACGTGACAGTAACATTTGCCCAATATAACTGACATTAACATTGCACAAATATGATCAATCTACACTGAAAGAGAGATATGGGGGAGAAAAGTTCATTAAAAATCAAAACAAAATAATGATTTAGAAGCTCAGGCAAATCAGAATGTATGATACAAATAGTGAACACGTGGCAGAGAAAAGATGATGTTATTGCAAGACAACCTCGTGATTTGGCATTTCCAACTTTTTCTGAGGGATCAGGAATTTGTTTTGTGTTGCCTGGGTGCCAGGATGCCAGGATACTTTCTTGTGCTGGCATTCACAGGTGTTCTGCCTCTCTCTCCTCTCACACACATTGCCATGGTAGCTGAATGTTTCTCCAAAGCATGCAGCATGTACAGAATAGTCTGTCCATCCCTGCTCCTCACATACAGAATGACCTTGAGTGAAACTTCCTGCACTGCCTTCACCACTGCTCCTGGGGGACTTAGTCCTAAGTCATGATGTATTTACCAGCAGTTTAAAGAAGTTCTGAAATCCTTTGATGGAAGGATGACAACTGAACCTGCATTTGAAATGAATTTTCAAACGCCTTTTTGCTCACCCTTTTTTTCTACTTCTCTATTCTCTAAGCTATAAACAGGGCTTCCTTTTTGGTTTGTGTAATAAAAAGGAAAAGTAAAAGGCCCTTTGGTAAAATCTCTTCTTGGCACCATAGCATCTTACTTTAATGAACAATGCAAATTTTAAATAATGGTAGATCTTTACTCATTACTTAGATTAAGCATTATCATGATCAAACATAATTGGAATTATTGCTGTAGAAATAGTTCTGTTCAGGTTTGGTAGGAACAGAAACAGAGATCTATATTGTTTCCATTATATTAGACAGAATCTTTCAACCTTTTTTTGCATCAGGACTCTGAATAATTTTCCAGTAAGGATGAAGAATGCTCAGAACTTTCACACATGGGATCCTGCATCACACAATATATCTGCTCCTGACCTACATGGTCTTCCCCTGCATCTCTCCATGCACAAGCCCCCAGAGTTGAAGCCAGCACCCTAAGGAGTGTGATGCTGAGACATCAATTTCTAGTACTGGAAGTGCCATGCTCTTCTATCTGATGGGTGAAAACTGTGCCAGAGAGTGCTTCAGACCTCCAGAGTGGCCCAAAACCTGGAGGCTGCAAAGACAATTCAAGGTTTATCGGTGGGTATTTCTGTAGTTCTCCTGTATGGCCAGGGTTTGAGCTTCCAGAGGGGAGCACCATAGGGAAGGCAGCTCTCAGTAGCTGAACATACTGGGGTTCATTGTATTTGTTCTTCTCCTTTCAAGTCAGGAAAGCTGAGTTCTTTTGGGGAAATCCTGTCATCTGCAGAAAGTGAGACAAAACCAGATCTCCCTTTCTCTCACTCACCACAGAGGCATGGCAGACACGGTCCAATGCTCTGGCACTTTAGCAGATACTGAAAACTAATTAATTACAATGTGATGGGGATTTGCCAGAAAAATCTGTTCCAATTAAAATCTGTCAACACAAATTTGCAAAGGAGTAATAATTATTACAATTGCACCTTGGGTGGAGCCAAAAAAACATGTTACCTGTATCCCCTGAACATGACTTTACAATTACTGACTTGCTATGGTCCCAGTAAACAACTGAGATCCTGTTGTGTCACATACTTTCCAAAGAGTTGATACAGATTGTTCCTGCTCTGAGCAGATGGGGTCTATTCACATTTTACACTGAAGTCTCCCCCTCTTTTTAGATCATCTTCCTGTTCTTGAAGCAAACACACCCTCCTTTGCTATGCATCCATCCCTGAGAGGGATTACATGCCAAGTAGGTTATGATGTATAGGAACAGCAAAACGACACCAGAGAGCAGTGGCACATGAGTCTGGCATGTTTGGGAGAGAGGCAGAGGTTTGTAACAGAGAAGGGAAGGTCCCTCCTATAGGAGTTCACACGTAGGTAACACACAGGTCTAATGCACTGCATCAAATTTTCTGCTGTGGTGGCTGAATTTCTGCCCACATCATTTTGTCTTGTTGGTTCCGTAACTTGCCCAAGCATCTTGATATTTAAATTTCTAAAATCCTACACATCACATGTACTCCTCTTTCACTTATTTCCTGTCAGCATGGCAAACCAGGGCACTGGAGGAAAGGTATCTCTAGATGAGTTAAGGTGTTGAGAGTTCCAGGCCTCCATTTTAAGAACTCCTTCCTGAGTAGAGGAATTCAGATTTTATGCACAGTTGCAAACACATTTATAGAATATCCTTAGCTGGAAGGGGCCCACAAGGATCATTGATGTCCAACTCCCTATTCCTATTTCTGCCTCTCAGTGAGCCCTCAGTGCATCTCAGACCTAACCTGCATCCTCCAGAGGAGATGTTTGGCTGCCCCCCAGCACACCCCAGTTCCCTTTCCTCACTCATATTTCTGTTGCTCTTCAAGGAACCCTGGGACAGGACTTGAAAGGATGCAAGTGCTTCACTGTCAGCTGCACTCCAGAAACTCACATTTTGGGATTATGAGCCTGCACTATTCCACAGAGCAGCCTAAATCTGCTGGCATGGAGTCTGGGATAAAACTATCATTGGCTTCCACAGAAGCTAAGTCAGGCCAAAGCAGGGAGCAAAGCACTCTTGAACACTTCACCTGCAAGGTCTTCTGGCCATCAGCAGTTTATGGCAGCTCTTCATCCCTGTCTGGTTGCCGTGTGTGAGGCTGGGGTTGGAACGGGCTTTACTCTGACTCACTTTTTCCATACAGCTCCCCTAAAAACAGAGATCTATTGCAGAATTATAAGGAAAGTTTTGCAGATAGAAAAATCCAACCAAACAAACCCACGATGAGAAACAAAATACTGCACATAAGAATCACTATGAAGTTGAAACAACAGAAACTTCCTTATCAGCCTAAATAATGGAAAACATTCAGTTTAATTGAGGTATCTCCTTTTAGATACTGCAGGCAAACAGGGGTATCTGGTTATTGTTAGTGATGAGAGGAGGGTGGGGAGGGGCTGGGAGTCTCAAAGCACCTTCAGAAAGCATCCAAGAGACAGGATCTCTGCAGCAGCCAGTTGCTCAGCGTGTGCTCTGCAGGCTGGACAGATGAGTATGCACACAGTTTTCTTGAGCTTGGGTTCCTTCCAAGATCAAAAATTGAATCCACCTGAGGTAGGCAGACTCACAAATCACCTTATCTTGCTTGACATGATGGACAGATGTTTTTCTGTTGCACAGAACTGCACAAATGGGACATGTTCTCCTCAGGTCAGGCTCCCAGGTTAACGCCTGGCACATGGAGCTGCCTTCTTGCCTTTCCTGGGGGAAGACCAAAGGTGACAAGGCCAGGCACTGTGGGCTTGCCAACAGGAAACCAACCAGAAAGTCCCAAAGGTGCTGACAGCACTGAGCCACACCTAAAATATTCCTTGTGTAGTGTGGTTTGGACTCTAAGATATGGAAGCAGGGACATGTCCATTGACAGACAGCAAGGACTGAAACATGAAAACCAAAGTCTGTCCTGCCACGAGGCTACACAAATACAGTATCCACTCCTTTCCCATTTCCTGTGATCTGAATTGCTGCACATAAGAGCACTTTGGAGGCCAGATGAGCACAGCTGTGTTCACAGCAGTTGAGACAGAAGTTTGCACTGAGACATAACAATGTTTGTAGTTGCTTTTGGGCCCACCTCCCACCTGGACACTGCTCCCCAGCCTGTGAAGCACAGGGGACAGCATTCCATAGGGCATCCTGCCACAAGGACATGTCCAACCTGGTCCTTACAGCACAGCAGTGAATGTCTGGCATCCACTCCCCATCCCCCAATTAGCAAATTGCCTTCTAGAAGCTCAAAAATACACCCATCAGAGTAAAGCAGAAAGGCTTCACATTAGTAATTTGGGGGAGCCTTTTGAGCAGCAGGGGTATTCCCATCAGCAAAAGGCAGCCTCTCATGTAATAGTTCTACAGACTTATCTTCCTAGCAGTGAGCTCTGGTGAGTGATGACAAATATTTAAATTATTGCTCTCTTTAACTCCTTCCTCTTCAGAGACTAAAGACAGAGCCTATGCAAACCAGCTCTCTGAATGTGGTGATGTGTTTTTGTCCTCTTTCCTTAAGTTTCATCCTACACCAAAATGCTATGGAGCACTAGGAGCTTCCTCACAGAACTCCAGGCAAAGCCTTAGTGATGCTCATGGTTTGAAAGTGTTTGGTTTCTTATCTCATCTTTATACACAGAGAAACTTACAAATAAAAGATTAAAAAATAAAAAACAAACAAACAAACAAAACCCCAAAACCCCTGTTCCCATAAAACCATTAATGTTTAAAATTTAGGCACATTGGAAAGATTTTTTAGAATTTTTTCCTCCTTGAGCATATTTTTTAGGATAAAGAGAAGGCAAAGTTTGGTATGTTTAACTCATAGATCTTCTGTCTGAAATGTTGTAAAATCCACCTCAGTTCTGAATTCTACATTGAAACTCAGTTATGTTTTAGAGATTTACAGAATTGCGGAATTTTATATTTGTTCCATATTTTACCTTCATATTGTCACAGAGGATTTGCTAAAGGTATGTGGAGACTGAATCACCTAATACCTTTAGCCTGCACCCTGCACATTGCATTAACTAAAAGGAAGACACAAATTAAATGGCTGATTTATAAATTCACAACAAAATGCAGGTTTGGGTTAGGTATTGCTGAATTTTCTGGAGATGCTCAGGAGAAAATATCTATTAGTTGTGCTTTATTCTAGGTGTGTGATATTTCACTACTCAGCTAAGTTTAAAATCTTACCATGACAATCTGTCATCTCTGGAAGCATACAGTAAATTAATTTGCTAAAGAAGGAGAGAAAAACTTCTTTTAAAAAAGTACAAGTTTCATTAAAATTCAAACTGAAATGTCATTTCCAAAAGATCAAAAGAGATAAAACATGCCATCCAAGAAATTGCACCATTTGAGTACATTTCCTTCTTCCTGAAGAGTGGTTTGTTTTTTAAATTGATATAAATAAGTTTATATTAACTCCAAATATTACTATTGTTTGGTGAAACAACAGTTTTCCTTGTGGATTGATGGCAACAATTTTAGAGCAATTATTTGATTTCTTGAGTGGTTGAAACACAGTAATTATTTTCTGATTCTCATTTATGATAGCAAGCATTCAAGCAGATAGTCAACATTTTCAAGGTCAGATCAGAAGTTGTATTAGCACATTCCTGCTTTCAAGTTAAGCACGTGCTTAAGTGCCTTTCTAGGCTGAGATCTGACACCTGTTTAAATCAAAACACAACTCCACTGAACTCAGTGGTGTTGCATCTGTATGTGAGCAGGATATGTGAGAAGAAAATGAGACCCATATGGCTTTGAAAACTTCTCAGCAAAATGTTGGACTGGTGCTATGGATTAAAAGGAGGCCTAAAACTCACAGAAATATTGTTATTTTAGTTGTCAGTGCTGTATTTATCTGGTATTTCCTGGATGTCTATTATATATTTAAGATAACATAGCCTCATCATTTTATACCAGCTAAGACTTTGACCCTAAAAGAGAATTTTAAATGTATTATGCACTCCAGAAATCAAATCATGAGAATTACAGTCCTTTAATCAGGGAAGTGACATCATATGCTTATCACAGCACAGCTCAAATTTCCAATACTGCATTGTTAGGAGCAATCCAGCTGAGTGAGCAAATAAAATCTTCAGGACTGAAAATTACATCTGAACAAACCATGAGGATGCTGCCTATGAAGAAGATCGTGGGATTCATTCAATTAAGTATTTCTTTCTAGAAAAATTATAGGCACTGCACACACACACACAAGGGTACAACTACACTGTGATCATGAAAGACAGTGACACAGTAAAATGTACCTTGGCTTGAGCTCCACTGTTCACATCTAAATGTTTAGGTAGACTAGCACAAGCTGTGTTTCCATGAGTCCCATACAGGCATATATTCACTGTCACTTGATAGAATTTACAGATAAATGTCAGTCCTCTCAGTGCTTCTGTTGCTTGTGTTGGACTGTATTTTCTTGAACTCCTTGTGAAGGCCCCCTGAATAGACCAATACATCTGCAGGCCATGAAACAAAAGTTCATGTTTTCTTCTTGAAAAAGGTCTATTTCCAGATTGACCTGTTCATTCAAGGCCACAAGTAACTGATACCTAATGATAAAGATAGTTGGCCTAGATTCCCAACAGATACACCTTGGCAGAGATCCACTAGTGTCCACACAGCCAAGGTAAAGATCTGCTACTCTCTATTTCTTTAAAGATAAGTCAGGAAAGTGATACAGAAAACTGCTGGTGAAAATTTTCTACTGAAAAGAGCATGGCACTCATAGGTCCCATGTCTTGCCATGAATGCTTCAACCAAGCAAATTTTTAACACAATATGCATAATTCCCATTCATTTCCCCTTGTTTGTTTGAAAGACAATCACAAAGTCTTCTCAATATTACACACAAAAAAAAAAAAAAAGAAAAAAAAAGAGAGAGACAATGACTTGTGCAGTTCTCCTTTTGGTGTTCCAGCACAACCCTGGGGAGCCCTTCTATTTATTTCCCTTCAGAATGATGCACACTGCAAGGAGAATCAGCAAAGAGGGAATATCTGAGGCATATCTGGGACTGGAGAGTGACTGTGGTCACTAGGACAGTGCTACACAAGTGTCTTGCAGATCTGTGATAGGCAACAAATATCACTTAGCAAATATGAAGTCAGTAGTCTTTTCTTCTGGATGGGTGAGCTGGAAGGGGGGTAAATACTGATACCCCAGAGCAAATTTCTGTGCAGGTGCACATCACTGGTGTGTCACTCTGACTTGCTACCCAGTGGAGTACAACACTGCAAACACTAAAGGACAGTAAATGTCATTATTAGAGGCAAAGAGAAAAATGTCAAAAAAGGTGTCTCTGCATACAGAAGATAGATGAACTACAAGGCATTGCAGACACCAGGAATTCACAGAGGCTCAAGGGGAGGGTGAACAACTTCATAGAAGAGAAATCCACAGAGATGGTCACCAGCCTGTGCCTGCCTTAGCAAGCTCAAAATGATAACAGTTGGAGGTCAGGAATGCATTAGGGAGAGCTGTATTATGCACTTAACCTTTTCTCATATCCTTTACTAGTTCCCTTCTCAGAGCCACAACTGGAAACAGAATCCTGGGGTTGATGAAACTGTGGTCTGGTCCACTGCAGCCATTCTCATGGGACAAAAAAATCACAGAGCTGCTGGCCTGCAATCTGTCACCTTCTAACAATCATTTGTTGGTTGTACACACACTCAGAAATGTTCTGATCATTACTAGTTGCTTAAGCAGGCTGAATACCAGCAGCAGGGGAAGAAAGGCCTTGGTGGCAAGCATATAAAGGCAGCTGACAATGTTGTACTGACATGGGTAAAGAAACTGCTGCCCTGGCAATGTGCTGCCTTGGAAAGGCATGAGTGCCGAGCACCAGCCAGGGCAGCCCTGGGGAGATGGATTCAGTGTGTCTGGAATGAAGGCAACATCCGACAGGACACAAAGGCAAATGCCTACAATACAGTTGTCACTGCTCCTTTGTCTGCCTGAAAAGACAGGGCAATTTATAGCTGTCATGGCAAGTGGTCTGGTCAATCCTTCTTGCAAACCCTCTGAGTCTTGGCTGGCACAGAAGGGCATGATGAGATCCCCACAACTGAGATCTCGGAGCGTTGCCAAATCTTCCTCTGCTCTTCAGAAAATCTGGGAATGTGTCCATTAACAGCAAATTCAAAGCCATCTCTGATGGCCCACTCTGACACAGCTGAGTTGAAAGACTGAAAAAATTCTATAAATCCCTGCTTAAGACAGACATCATCTATGGAGCACAATGCTGACAACTTTGGCTGGGACAGAAGAACATCCTGAGCTGTCCTTCCAGAGCAACAACACAGTGCAGTACAACAGGCAATCAGATGTAACAAAGTCAGGAAATCAGGTATAGGTCAGAAATAAGTATTTGATGCCATGGGACATTATAAAATTTGATCTTGTTTCCTGCCTGTAAGGCCACTCCATACTGACTCTCCAGCCCTTGCCCAGCAGCCAGGGAGTACAAACCACCAGCCTCTCTAGGGACCTGTAGATCGTGCAGTGCCAAGGCACAGTTTACTGAAATAGAGGAAACAGATCCACCAACCTACCCTGGTAACTCAGAATCCTTATCATGCCATTTTAATGATGCCATTTACTCTTTATCCCTTGAATACATCATGCTGTCAGGAAACTTCCCCATGGAATAGCCTTTGTTGCCTATATTTCTGTAATGCTGTGGACTGGAGGATCACTGACTCTAAAACTGGCCCAGGACAGAGAGGAACAGCCTAATGGGCCCAGGAATGTCTTCTGTGCATGGAACTAAAGACTCATGAGGAGAGCAGAGCCCCAGGCTGTGGTCTCAGTCATTCAGGGTGTGAACACACAGTAATTCTGCTGGACTCAGCATGGGCTATTAGTCATATAAAACAACAAATTTGCTCATTTAATTTTTTTTCCTTGCTCTTCTCTGAACTGTCTCCAATTTGCCAATATTAGGAATTCAGTGTTTGGTCCCAGTGCCAGACACAGCAGATTCACAGAATTGTCAAGCTCAGAAAAAACCTTCAAGATCAGAGGAGCTGATTACTTCCTTACTCCATAAGATGATGCCTTTTGCACAAGCAGCCTCAAAACTTTAGTTATGGGGGTTTTCTTTGCATTCCATTGAATCATTTTATGTACCAGAATGATCTCTCTGGAAACACCCCTATGTTTCTACCAGTGTTGCTTCTGCAAAAGTTTATTTTCCCTATATTTTCTACTAAATAGATTGGTTTCAGATTTGTTTTCCCCTGCTTCCTTGCTTGCCTGCTTCTCTCCCTCCTGTGTTATTTTTCTTTTTAGTAACACATGTCTGTCTTTACTAGCCATGATCCCATCTCCCAGCTGAAGACCGCAGCAGAATTCATGACCAAGAACACATAACGATCTTGAAATTATTTTTGTTTCTTTTAAAATCAGCTCTGCAAGTCAAGAACCTGGATCTATACTGATCTCTTCAGTGACCCACAAAAAAACCCTGCCTGCATCTTAAAGCTGTCTGTTTTCATTGCTCCCACAGAGAGCATTTTCAGCCCAGCAGCAGTACCTCTCCCCAAGACAACTTTGCATTGATTACCTAAGTAGGTTTTATTGCAAGACACTGTGATCATACACTTCCCGAAAATCCAAGTACTCTGATAAAAAAAGTACAAGTGTGCCAGACAAGAGGAACTTTTTATAAATCTGTACTGCTGATTTGCATTATTAAAATAAAAGTAAAAATCCAATCTGACAAGAAGATCCACTTCAGGTGTGGCAGGCCCGGAACAGATCAGTTGTTGCAATTGCAACATTTGCAATTCTTATGTTGAACTTGAAGATGGACTGTGCTGCTTTCCTCTGCTCTTTCACTGCCTCCCATCAAAGGCTTACGTTTATTAAGCTATTCCTTGGGATGTGCAGTAATTTCTTATCTCTGCATGTTCACATTCTCCTAACACAGTTATTGAGACTGGGTCTTTCTGACCTGACTCCACATATTTTTCTTGGCACAGGATTTATTTTTTAAGGGGATCACTATTTCAGCCAATTTTTGCATCATTAACCACCTCCTCTTCTCTATTTATTTATATTTTAATAAACCACTAATTTTCCAATCAAGGAACACGGCCAGTTTTGGCTAAAAGCCAAATTCAGACAAAACCCCAGCAGTAATAGAAATAGCTACATGAAGCCATTTTTAGGAGAAAGAATAGCAACATTAAATATCAGTTAGAAGCTGTGAACTGCAGGTAACTGATAAAGGAAGCAAAAGATATCAGGAAAGTTACTGCTGGCAGATTGGAAGCCAAAGACAAATGCTTAAACAAGAATGTGATAACAGAATTTCTAACAATTGTCTGTTACCTGACTGCAGAGTGTAAAATTGCTGATAAGAGACAACTGAGAAAAGAAAAAATATTCAGCTAGTAGTTTAGCTCTGGATTTGGAGCGCTTCAGAAGGAGCACAGCAATATGGAGAAGGAGGATTCACCTCTTCTCTGGTCTATGTGCACATGTAAACTCCCAGAGACTTAGCCAAATGTCAGTACATGATTAGCATGTCCTAAAAAGCTAAGAAATTCAAGAGGACTGACACATGGTAAACACAGGGGGAGTTTCAGAATGAAAAAGTGGCTTACCCTGCCAATTTTCATCCAGGGAGCCTGAAATCAGCACAGGCAAAAACAATGGAGAAGTTGATAGATGATTCAGCTGAAAGGCAAAGAAAGGACGGAAGTTTGAAAATAAAACTAATGCCAATCAAGAATGGAAAAGAGAATTTGATAAGCAAACCTGCGATCAGTTGGAGAAATGGTTGGCAACTGCAATGTGCAAACTCTGGGTATTTATTTGACTGTACAAAATGCAACATTCCATGTACAAATTGCCATTACAACATATCCATAAAGTCATGTTTTAGGCAAAGCTTAGTTATTTGAGATCTGTTGAAGAGTCTAGAGAGGATGCATTTACAAAACAGAAAGAAACTAAATATATCACTTTTACCTGACTAGATCAACAGAGGAACAGACAGCCATGAAGGCAGGTGGTTCTCTCTTTGTGTGGTCTTGGTACAATACCAAGACCAATTCTTGTGTGAATAATTAAAATGCATATCAAAGTTGGGAGGGGGCTTTTTGGGAGGGTAAAACACAATACCAGAAGTAAAGGAATAGACAAAACCCTTCTTAACAATTAATTTACAGCCTGATTGGTTGTCAAAATGTATTGAGACGAGTCAATTGGAAGAAATAAAAATATCTTCACCCAGTGAAAACACCTCAGGTGAATAGACCCTTTCAGGCAGCAGAAAAAGGCATAGTTACAGTCTGTGCCTGAAAGGCAAAGCCAGAAACTGAGAAATAAAAGACATATTTTGAACAGAGACGATGATTAATTTTAGGACAAACTACCACGGGAAGTGGTGAATTCTCATATGATTCAGGTCAGCAGAAGGTGGGACCCATCAGTCAGTGACACAGGAGGGATCTGATTAAATCATTTGCAAACCATTCCAGGCACTGAGATCTGTGCATTGCTGGAGAAGCCCAGTGCTGAGCTGCACCATCTGACCCAGTAACCTGCGGCAGGGAAAAGTCTCTGGTCAGCTGCAGATTGCAACCTTGCTCTTACTTGCTCCCTTGCACAGAATGGATTGCTCCCTCCTGAAGTGCCCATCCTGGCAACACAGGAGCTTAAGAGATGAACAGAGCTTGCTTTGAATTGGAGGGAAACTCATATACATACCTTAGCAGCAGGGAAACACATACTTTACAAGGTAAACCGCACCTAAGACTTTTTCCCTTCCCTCTCTTTTCAAATCAATCAGGCCCTGTAAGTTTGACTCTATATGCACCTCTCTTGCTTTCTGTCAAATTAAAAAAATTCAATTCTAGCTGAATATACAATCTCTTCTATTCAGGACTGGTGCTGGCAAAGCATGGGATGACGGGAATTTGCTGCTGGCAAAATGAAGATGGGCTGCAGCCACAGAAATTCAACGGGATTCCCACATGCTGCCAGAGCTTAGATGCCATTGAGAGTTTGGGGATTTGGTCACTTTGCTGTGAAAGGTTTGCTACAAGTCAGTCAGGAAAGAGCAGTCACCATGAGCCCAGTCACAGGGAACCCTCTGCCTGCAAGGGACACTGGGCCCACCACTATCACTGTACTGTCCCTTCTCCCGCCCAAGCTCAGGTTCACACTCTGCCCTTGGCTTTCTATTCATTATCTTTCCACAACCCACGTTTTGGAAGAGCCTGCTTGTCTCACAGACTCTGAACGAGGCTGGGAACCAGTGAGATTCACAGCTTTTAGACCCACAACTCAAAATCTAAATAGAGAGGGTTTTAAACTTGCTCGTAATTCGGACTTTGCCAGGTCTGAGCATAGAGACCATCAGTTTTCCAGTCTGCCCATTAAATTTCCCATGCCAGCTCCATATTCACTGGAGGAAATAAATGAGAAAGAAGGGCTGGGAGAGATGAACTTTGGAACAAGCCACATCAGTGTACAGAAGCAGGGAAAGGTAAGTAGAGTTTATTTTATCAGCACTGCACAGGAAGTCTCAGTCCCAAAAATTGCTCTCATCCCAGCCAGCGTTCCATGTTATTTCTGGCACCTTTGTAAATTGATTTGCAAAAAAACCCCTTAGGAGTCCCTTGGTATCTCTTAGCTCCCTCCACCTCGAGTGTTTTACTGCAAACCAGAGCTGTTCCTACCCTGTCAGGTTGAAGCAGCTCTGGAGGCTCCCAGCACTGCAGCCAGCACAGACACTCTGACTCCAGCTGTTAAATACCCTCGGCTGCCTCTGGGCACAGCCTGCTCAGAGAGTCGGCTTTGTCACTGGCTCTGCCCAAACTGAGCAAATTAAGCCAGCTCAGGAATGCAGATAGAGGGACTTCACACCTTCTGTACGAGTCCAGTTTAAGAGGAATATCCTGAGAAAGACCCTGCTGCCTTGTTTCCCTGTGAGAGACCTGTCTCGTTGCATTCATGACATATTAAACCTGATTAAGAGACAATAATTGAATATTTTTTAGCTCTTATCTTCCAAAAAAAGAGATGATCCTGCATTCTGGGGCAAAAGATACATTTTTAAAACTCAGTTTCAAATTTTGTTTCAGGAGTAACTTGCAAGTCATTCGTCGGTTTTTCTTGGTCAGAGGGGTAATCTGTTTAATTCACGATCTCCTAAATCTGATTTTCAGGCATAAAAACTGGAATTCAAGGGTCAGACTCAAGCCTACCTGTGAGATGGACCCGTAGAGGGCACCAGACACTCATTTTTCAGTGCACTGGCCAGGTGCTTATCCGGTCCTCCCCAGTAACTGTGCAGAGGGCTCCGGACTCCTGGGATGAGGCGTGGGAGCTCCATGGAAATAGAATATTTGCATTCTAATCTGAACTCTTGGAATGGTGGGTATTTCAGTTTCCTGCCTCTTCCAAATTAAATATTGAAATAAAATGTTGGCTTGATCTGAAGTTTCTTTCTCAAGTATCTGATGAAATGGGGCGGGGGGGGCGGGAAATCGGCTAGAATATTTTCTTTTCCATTGCAAGATTTCAAACACGGAATAAAAAATAATCTTTGACATGAAAAAATCTCTTCACATGGGAAAACGCAAGCATTCAATTTGGAAACAAAAAGAACTGTTTTGACTTTTCTTTTTTTTCCCCCTTCTGCAACAGAAAATGAAATTAATTTACAGTTTGGTGTCACTGAATCTGCATTTTTCACCAAAAAGTTCAAACAGGACACTTCCTCCCCCTCTAGCCCAAATTGTCTCCAATCAGGGCTCTGCAGAGGAAGTGTTTCAGTGTAAAGATCTTTTGTAAAGATCACACCCTGAGAATCCCATTTCACTATTTACCCACCGGCAGCGCTAAATGAGAGGTAAATGAACGGGAAGAAAACAACCCCCCGAAGTGACTCAGTGTCATGTGAGGAGTGTGCTGTCTGCCAGAACCACAAGTCCTGCGGTATTATCACAGTGGTTTATTTAATCTGTGAGTGAACTCTCAATATCATCTAACACATCTGCTCCCATCTTCCTGCCCGTGGATCTCTGTCCCACAGACAGAGCCTTTTCTGGGTTCACCTCCACATCTGATGGGGTAAAGGGGCTCAGGCAGCCCCACACCAGCAACAGCCTGATGCACCCAACGGGACAGGGCACCTGAAGCACCTACTAAGATGGAAATACTGCATGAGCTGCCTGAGGGCTTGCACAATGTGTTTAGTTGACAGATGGGATCTAGGAAGTTGCTCTTAGTAAACCTAAATAAATTTGAGAAAGGGAGGGCAAGCACACCAGACTCGGAAGCAAGAATATGATCAAAATATTGAGGCAATTACTCTCTCTTGGTAACTGTCCAAACTGGTATCCTCAATTCCAGACCCTTCAAGTCTCCTTAAGTTTGAAAACTTTCTTAGTTCAGGCTTCTCTCTTATTTTCACCAGCCTTTACTCCCACTCATCTCCCATCTTTCAAACGGCTCTGCACTTCTCTCAGCATAGAGGATGCAACATTCACGAGTTTTCCATCAACTTTAGTGGAGTTGGATTAAGCCCAAATTCCTGCAGCAACTGGAATTCGGGTGTCTTTCTAAGACCACTTATTTCTTATTGCCTAGGACAGACTTTGCTCTGCACTCCTTCCCTATTTCTCTTCCTTAAGAGATTAGATTATCCTTAAATAATATGTTTCCAAATTGTTTTGTGTAGCAAACCCTCTCTGCTTCCTGCTTTCTACATGGTTTGCATCCCGTGCACATGGCCTAAGAGATCAGTTGTTCTGCCTCAGGGGGCAATTAATCCCCAGAACTGTAATCTGCACACAGGCATTTAATCTTTCAGGAAAGATGCACCTGAAAGGAACTTTCTGAGAAGCATATGGTTGATAGAAACCACTGAGCAAAGCCAACAGTTTAGCCAGAGGCTGGGAATCTCCTTTCTGCTCTGATCAAGTTTCCCCAGCAATTAAATGCAGAGCCTTCCAACACAAGTGTTTTTCTAAGGCCGATGAGCAAAAGTCCCAGGGATTCAATTTCAGTACCTTCTCACAGGTCCCTCTTGCGTAACTCAGCTCCTCCCAGCAGAGGGTTTGGTTTTGATCCTGCTGGTTGGGAGAATCTTGCCTGGCATCAGGCTGACCTTTCCTCAGCCCTCATATAAAAGTCCAGTCCCTATACAGTGGATCTGCAGGGCAGAGACTCTTCCTGTTGCACAAAATCCAAGCAGACAGAGGTCCCAATCCCTCCTTTGGCTTTGGAAGTGCAACCAAGGCCACAGCCATTTGAAAGCATTTTGATGAAGTAATTACAGAGTGATGCATCCTTCATTTTGTCACCTTGCTCTGCACCAAGATATTCTGGATTACTTCTTCAGACTTTTCAACTTCAAGATATTCAGACCTTTCTAAGGGAGCCAATACCAAACTTTTTGCCAGGGATTTCTCTGGAACTTGGCTGAAATTCCAAAGCTCTCTATTTCTAATTTGGCTTCTTTGACTTCTTTTCCATTTAGGCTGTCCTTACCTGCATCCTGAAATAGCTCTACTTTTTTTTGCATTTAGGGTTAGCTGAGGACAGTGGGAAACAACACAGGAATCCTAATTTTAAAGCAGTAGTGGACAGGCCCTACAGCCTCTTATGACCTGTGCTTCAGTGGCCAGAAATGAAGAGAGCAGTCAGATGTTGGACCTCATCCTCACCTGCAACATGTTCTCTGCACACCCAACAACACTTTACAGCCATTCAAAACTTAGATCTATGATTTGGAACACTTGTCCCAATTTAACTCAGTGCTGGCACTCCATGTTGGGAACCACCACGCTATGACATCCCTCAAAAGAGATGACTTATCCACTTTTCATTGCTTTCCCTGTTTCCACTCGTTTTGCTTTGGCCTCAATCAGGAGTTTTCATGTTTTGCTCAGCTACAAACTCTCAAGCATGGGTGGAAAGGGAATGCAGGTAGCCTTACTTTCCTGATTTATCCATGCTCAGCATATCCTTTTGTTCCCAGTCCACCAGAGCCACAGGTGCTGCCTTTCAGGCCAGCATGGCCCAGATGTATCCCCCAGCACCCTCTCACACAGCTCCTCTGCAGTGCTGGCTCTCCTGAGTGCAAGGAACAATGCTCATCCTTCCCCCAGCTTTGCAGCAGAGCTGTGGGTCTCTCCAGCTGGGCCATGTCCCCACTGCCTGCAGAGCTGCCCCACTGAACCAGTGCTGGGACAAACCAACTGCATTTGCAAGGTCTGGTGCCTTCCCTTTGCCTTCCCTCACCTACAGAACAGCTCTGCCACAGTGCAGGTGCAGGGACCCCTTCATTGCAAGAGGTGAGGCTCACAGGTCAGCAGCACACTTCAAAAGGGCCACAGAAAGACTGACATTCAGGGCTGGGTTTTCAAACCCAGGACACAGGCAGATGGACAACAAAGACATTAAGCAGATAATAAATTTTAGGCAAACATTTCTTCTGAAAATGGTTCCCTGAAAATCCACAGACTTTTCCTGCCAATAATGAGGTTCCTGCTCTAGGCTAAGAGACGTCTGTAATGCATATCACATATGAATGTGTTCAGAATAAGGGGTCTTTAAATCAGCAGTCAGTGCTGGACAAATATAGCATGAGGTCAGTCCTCACAAAACTAAAGTTAAATCACTTTTGAACTGGTGTCAGACAAAAGCTCATCTTCTAGGAAAAGCAAAAGGAAAAAAAAGCCAAGGTAAAAACCAATCTATGAGTCATGAAGTTGAAATAGGTTATTTGATCACAATGTCCTGCAGCCACATCTCCCCTCCAGTAAAAGGGGTTTGAAGTCTGGAATCTTGTTAAACACTCGTGAGAGTGAGCTCAGCAAGATGGGCACAGAAGAGTTGCCTTGTCAGACCAGTGTTTTCTACCAAGTCCCACCGGTCCCCAGTCTTAAATTGCTGCTGTAGCTCCTTGCACAATGACAGAGAGTGGCTGGTGCTGCATGAAAATCATCACCTTCAGTGTCCCTCTCTGCATTCCTGTTCTTACGGTTTAAAAAAAATTCTTATTTTGCCCCATTCTTTAACTTAATATCTCTGTAATTGTTTGATTTCTCCTCAGTTTCTTCTTCTTTAAACTTTCTTTGTAAGGTATTGCACTTAGATTTTGTATGAATGGGCTGGTGACACTTCTAAATGGGAACAACAGACATCTTGAGGAAAAGAATAGGAACAGAGAACATAAACAGCAACAATTCTGAAACCCCCAGCCTGCAAGGGTTCCCTGATCCAGGCTTGGTTGCTCTGTATTTAATAGCTCTGGTTAGATTTTTTTTTTCCCATGGACTTGTGCAGTCATCCTGTTTTCAGCAAGGTTTTCAGCAAGCACAGCTTCCCCCAACAAAGTGTTTCAGACCCTGTCTGTCACCTAATGCCATATTACACTTCTCAAATGTTTAGTAGCTGAATTTAGGACCTGTATCCTGAACTCTGGCTATAAGATATTTCAGGTGAAAGTTGACCTAAATGTAATCACTGATGTCAGTATTAGTATGATCTTTTTTTTTTTTAAATCATCTGGAGGAAAATTACCTGTGTTTGTAAGAAGGAATATGACTGAATATCCATTAAGAAATGGTAATACTTTAAGTCTATAGGTTTGAATCAACACCAACAGGTATTATCTACTCTGAGAAAGTTTTAGAGGTCCAGTCTGTACCCTGAGAAAAAAATAGGACAAATCCAGTTCCAGAAAGCTCCTGCCACAATTTAGGCAACAAAATGAAAGTATAAAGAAACTAAAAGGGAATAAAGAGGGCTCAAGTGTACAATTAACTGACTGACTCCTCTCCTCATCCCACAGTATTGTGAACAGCAAGAAATCAAAAGCAAACATCTAATTGCCTCCAAAATAAAGCAGGATGGAAGCAAGCTTCAATTTGAACTTTAGGCAGAGGCTTCCGTGGCTCTTTTATTTTAGTTGCTTTGCTCACTAGTAAAAGATACCTACAGGAGCTCCTCCCCAACACATTGTCCTTAGGGATCCCAGGGAAGAACAATGCAGTGATTTTTATCAGCCCTCCCTCGGCGGCATTGCAACTGCAGCAAAGGATTGGCTTCCCTGGCAGACAACGAGGAGCGTCCTGCACCTCGGCCCTGAATCCAGCTCTGAGTGAGTCAGTGCAAAGGCAGCCTGTAAATCACTGCACCCTGTGTTGCACAACTGGCTGCTGGGGAGGCAGGAATACAGCCCCCGGGGAGAAGGAGTTGCCAAACAGCCCGAAAAGTAAAAGTCACCTGCAGGGACTGCAATCCAGAAACCCCAAACTGAACTCCACAAGATTTTCATCAGCGTTTCCAAAGGAGAGGTTAGCAAACTGTGGATTGAAATGTGAAATCATTGGGCAAACTGACTGAACCACAAAATGAGTAACTTCCTCCGTGAGCTCCCCCCGGAGGGGTTGGGATTGCTTTAAGGTGCACGGCCTCTGTGATGTAAATTGTCTTGAACCCTAAGAGGTTTTGCAGATTTACATGATAAGGAACTGTTTTCTCCCCCAACTATTAAGGTCGATGTGGGGGAGAGATTGAGTGGGAAGGAAAGAAGAAAAGCAGAAGTAGAAAGCTGGAAGGAGGCTGTAGGGAAAGAAGATTCTTGCAACACACTGATAGACGAGACTGGAAGTCAGTGGGGTAAAGAGAGCAAGAGCAGGATTTGGGCAGGGTTATTGCAAAAGGAACTGCAAGCGGATGTCACACCTGGAGCTGCTCAGGCCTGATACCAATCTACCAATACGTCCTTTCACCCAGGGCACCCATGTACAGAGAGATATCAGGTAGTCATGGAACAAAACAAAGACAGCCCTGATTTTCTAAAACACTTCTCCAAAAATCAGAAATCATAAGTCCAGGTGATTCTGGAGCCAGTGGTAATGTTTTTGGACTTAAAATGACTTGGTGGATTTTTCTTCTATGGATTTTGAGCATTTTTTTTTGCCCTTATATAAACCTTTCATTTCTATGGGATCACATGGCAAGGAGTTCCATTATTTAATCAAATATTTAATTAAACAGAGGTGCTCCTTCGCCCTGGAATGGTGCTTTGGCCAGATCCTGCAATGCTGGAAGGATTGTGGGGGTTGTCTGAGAGAACTGATCATGTTCAACAATCCTTTGAATCTGGATAACCAAGAATAATGGGTCACAGTGACTTCCAGGGATTGGAAAGCTCAGGGAACCAGAACAGAAGTTCTTCGTACTGATAGGAACAAGAGCAGTCTAGGGAGCAGAGCACACAAGCAAAGCTTTAGGAGTTGGAGGCCATTTCCAGACACTTCATATATACATAGGAACAGATGAATTGGCATGAGACCACATCTACAAATCCAGTAGTGATATGAGGATGGAGAAGAATCTGTGCCTGAGGCTCTCTTCCCACAAAGGAGCAACAAGTCAAGCCTGGGAGCATGGAGTGGCTGAAAGGGTAAGATGAAGACAGGAGATAAATGGATGTGGGGAACTACTAACATTCAATGAGGGGAAAAGGAGTAGAAGGCTGACATGGAAGGGATTTCTCCGTGTCTGAAGGAAATTTTCAATTCTTTCAGGGAACATTTTTCATCTCCTATTCCTCCAGGCCTTGTCACAACAGAAAGCTTCATTCTCCTCATGTTCTCAGTGGTGCAACTCCCTCCACATCAGCAAACTTACATTAATGGAAGACAGCAGAATGAATCCCAGGGCTGGAAGTAAGAAACTCCTTCATCCTGATTCCCTTGGTGCAATGTGAGAAGGCTCTTTCCTTTTGGCCTTGCAGAGGGTATCAAATTGCTTTTAATGTTGCATCTATCAATGCTGGGCCACAAGACGTTTGTTTGCTTCAGGTGTCATGGGAGCTGAAAAATCTTTTTGTGGGGAATGATATTATCCCTCTAAAGCCTTATCTTAAGAAAAACATAGGCGATCTTGCAGGGAAGCCTCTCCCGGTTGCATTTTAACCTAACAGGAGGTTCCTTTCCCAACATATCTGTTAGCACAGGAATATCTGCACACACACATCCACACAGCATTTTAGCAACCAAAGAATGTGAAGTCCTCCTCAGATGGGCTGGGGGAGGGAGGCAGCCGGGGGAAGAAGGCTTCCCATGCCATTCCAGCTTTGAGATATCCCGGGAACGAAGGATACGAAGAATTACACAAAAGCCAAATAGAATGGTTCTGAACTGCTGCCAGCTGGAGGCCTCTGTGTCAGCAGGGCCCAGCCCCACCATCCTCCAGCCATCACCCTGGAGTCTCCTGCTGCCCGATGCTGCAAAAGGGATAACACATCTGCTGGCCTGAGGATCCTAAACCTTGCTCTGAAAAAAACCTTATTGGGCATCTTACTGGGCAGTAGCTGCACACAAAGTATAGTGCTGTGGGTCTTGGGAATGGGACGGAGAAAGTAGCTCCTGCTTTGCTGATGCTGCCAGAGAGGAAAGGGATGAATTCTGTACTCTGAGATAGGGACAGAAGAGGTTCAAATTACTGGCAGATTTTGGAAAGCTTTTTAAGTGGTATCTTCAAAGGGTATTTTACTTGTCCTAACCCTGATGGTGTCAAAGAATATTTCAAAGGGGGCATTGTTTGAGCACTTTCAGATGTCTCACCTTTAATGTCTCTGAGCTTCTGCTCCTCCTGTATAAATGGAATTGCCTGTGATTTACTCTATAAGGGAAACTTTTACCTTCTGGAAGACTCCCATAGTCCCTGAGAGTGGAAGAAGCAGGATAAATAATCACACCAAGAGTGTCTCTTGAAGTCTAAATATTGTAGTTGTTAAAAATTGAAGTTTTTGGGCTGTTAGCACAGTTCTGCAATAAACTGCTGAATTCCCTTATGCCATTATTCTCTTTCTGTTACTGTTTATATTTTCCACTATTTGTTTTCTATGGAAGAACCTTTTCTTTTTTCAAAACACATTTTCATTTTGAAATGTTCACTGTTTTACTCACTGCTATCTTACTTCATTCTAATGAAAACAAAAATTTAAGTAGAAATAGGATTGTGGCTTGCAAGAAAATCTCTGAAGTCAAGACACAATGAACTAGCAAAAAGGTAGATGTCACCATCATGTTTTCAGCTCATCTGGGCACAGTTATCTCTGCTTGGGATGGGTTTGTACAGCAGCTTGCTCAGTGCTAGAGCTTGTCTGAGGTTTGTGGGCTTCCCTTTTAGACAAACAGAAGTAATAATACAAAATCCAGCAGCATGAGTTCAGCCCTGTTGCCAAGGACACCCACTCCTCATCCCTTCCAAACCCTGAGGAAATCCATCGATTACACGCTGATTTTTGGAAGTCAGCAGTTTTGGGTGGTTTTGAACTGGGGGGCCTCTTCTAAAGCAAACATAAATCAGCACATACATATACACCCTCCTGCACACACAAACCCCATACATCATTTTAATAAAACCTACCAAAACAAGGAGTCCATGGCTCTGAGATAATTCACCTCTGTAAGAAGATGAAAAGAATGAGCAGTGTCAGAGACACAAGTCATCTCTACTACCACAAGTCTAAAATTCTGTGGTCATAAGGGTGGCATAAAAACATGGCTATAAAGCAAGCATTTGGAAGCAAGGGTGTTTGCATGGCTAATGTGGCTAAAGAAGGAACAGTCAGTGTTAAATGGCAACAGGGATAAAAAAAACATAAAGAAAATTCTGGCCTTTAGAGGATTTGAAAAGGACTGTGGCATCTCAGGACAAATGCTGCTGCCTTCCCTGCCTCCTACTTGAATACCCTGCTGAAAAACAGGAGGTGGGGTATCAGGCAGAGGGAAATGTGTCATTTACTGGCACTGCTTCCTTCCCCAGCACTCCCACAGCTGCTGAGGTTTTACTCACAGGCCCACTGAAGGTAGAAGGAATCCCATACCCAGCCTGGAAACACCAGTGAGGAATGAAGCAAAGAAACTGTGTCCCTGAACTCAGGCAGTGGGCTATGAGCAGAGTTACTGTGGCCACTGCACAACAGCACAGATCACTTCTGTTCCTGCCCAACAGTATCTTACCTCATCCATCAGCCCAGGCTTTGACTGCAACATGACTGGAAACTTCCAGCCACAGTATTTTTCACTTTTTGGGTCAGGTTTCTTTTTGGGGTAGCTGGTTGTACCTCAGAAAAAAAAAAAAAGAAAAAAAAGAAGGAAAGAAAAAATGCCAAAACATTTGTTGTATTTTACATCCCATAGTAGGCTGAATCAGAACAGCATTGTCCAACATTCCAGCCCTTCTCTCAGTGCTGTACTGTGGCACTGATCCCTTTCCTAGAGATACTAGAACAAGACAGCAGATTGTGACTGGCTCCTCTTTCAGAGGGATTGGAAAGATCTCAATTTCTTTGCATTGTGACAGAATATTTTGCCTTGGGCTTTCTGGGTCTTTGGTGCAATCCTAAGGCTAAGCACTACTTTAAAAACAGCAACAACAAAAAAGTATTTTTCTGGCATTCATTTCTAGAAGAACTGAGAAGAGCTCTATTTAATATGCATGACTTCAATAGGTCCAGTAAAATCTATTCCTTGTATACAACCTAATGCTCTTGCCGTAAATTCAGATTTGTTCATGACCACAACAAAGCCCTTCAATGGTTGGGGAAGATCATTACAGGATTTTCCTTGTTATTACAGCCCAGCAGAGAAAGCGGTTTCAGCACAGCTGACAGAAGTTTCCATCTAGCAAACTCTGCAGATGGGTCACAGGCTTCCAAAAAGTGTATCAGTCAGAGATGAATTGGATTAAAGATAATCTGCAATGTGAAATCCTGTTAGAAAAGGGGTTTCCACTGCTTCCAGAGCTGAAACTCTCCTGGATTGAAAAAAGGCAGCTGATGTTTGTTTTGACAGCTGTGCAGAGGGAGAGGTGTGTGTGTGCATGCTGGGGAACAACACATATGGTGACCATGTGACACGACCCACAACCAGATGAAAGAAAATTGTCCAATATCTCCAGCAGCGTGGTTCAATTTCCACTTCAACCAAATTGGCGGGCGTGACAAATGCCAGCTAGTCCTTCTTCCCTACACTGATTTAGGAGGCAAAGTACTCTGTTTGATCACCTGCATGCTGTGGTTTTCATCTACTCCTAAAATTTTGGGACACCAAACAGGGAAAAGCTGCTGGTTGTTAAATCATGTCATTGCATCTCCAAGTTTCTTACTCTTCCTCCTCCCTTTTTAAAAATCATGGGTTTTTTCCATCAAGGCTGATGCCATTGTGGCAGCTCAGGGAAATGAAACTTTTGTGTTCCTGCAGAAGAGGAGGGTGATGCAGCACCAGAAAATTCACCATCAGGGGACTGGACAGAAGCCCAGACTGGAGCAGAAGGAATCTGACATAAACACAGACAGGTACAAAAAGGAACTGGATAAATTCAGGGAAGAGAAATCCATCTACAGAATTAACCAAAAAGTGACCTCTGCTCTCAGACCCCAGCTGCAAGGGACTGAGGGGAAGGAATTGCCAGCCCATGCTGTCTGCACTTCCACTAATTCTGAGTGATAGAGAGATGGACAGGCTTAGGGCTGTTCCTGATCGACCACTGCGTTGGAGATGGGGCTTCACTAGGAACTGCTACATAACATCCTTCTTGCACCCACACAAATAATGCCTATTATGGTCTTCTTTTACTTACATCAATGACACTGATAATTCCTCCATGCCCATACAGGACTCCCAAATATTACTGTGTCCAGACAAAAAATAGGTTCCTCCTGCCAACCAATCCATGGATGACACAAGTGCTGAGACATATCAAGACAAATAGCACACACCCTTTTAACATATTTTTATCTTAGGTCAGTTTTACAACTGAGGAGTTCTTGGTGTGTTTATTCCTTATTCCTGTCCACCTATGACAGGTCACAAATGGTTCATGCTGTTTAATGATGCTTGGGAATGGCAGCATCAATCCAAAGAACTCTTCTACTGAGGTGGGAATTTAGTGAGTTACAGTTCAAACCTTTCTTCTGTAGCTGGTCTTGTTTGTGACTTTGAACAGATCTGTTCTCTCCCCATGCTTGGGCCAACCCAGACATGTCCCACATTATCCAGGTGCCCGACAAACAGTGGCTGCTCAGGGTCTGGGGTCAGCTGTGGTACATGAGGCATCACACAATGAAGACTCAATGCAGGACAAGTCCTTCTGCTCCTGCAGTAACAGACTTTACATCAGTGGTTCACTTCACTGAGTTATGAACCTGCTAAGATTCAATCTGTAGCTTCACCTGAATTTCTAAAAGTGACCTAGGAAACTCCTTCAAGTACAATATCTTTTTGTGAAGCTCCAGATGAATTTGCCAGCAGCACCAGGGAAGGCATGAGGATTGTTTTGCTTCCCAGTCTGTTAATGTAAAATATTGAAATAGAACTGTCTCAGCAAGGGAAGGATCTAAAAATGCTCACTAAGAGCAGATTATATAGTCCAAGTTGAGGAGATACCTCCTCTCAGTTTGACCTTTCTATGGTCAAACAATCCAGCAAAAGCCCTGACTGAGAAGCTGGAGAAGACTTTTCCAGGAGTTGCTCTGTTCGCATGTGTCCCAAAACATTCAGGGCAGAAATCTCAACAGAAGGATCAGTAGATTTAAGTGAGATTAATATTTTACACTGATGATGGTGGAAAGCGTCTTGGTTGTTCCAAATCTCTGCTTTGTGGTGACGTCAGAAGCAAATGGTTTTGTGGATTATCCAGCAGTTAATGCTTCCTCCTGGCCTTGAATGAAACCTGTCCACACAGGAACCCGTTGAGCTTTATTCAAGTTCTTAAGATGACTTTTTAAATGAGCAGAAAACCACCTATAATGAGTACTTGGTTAAATTAAAAATTACTTTTGTTGATCTAAAACCTTTTCCTAACCATTTAAGATTGGCATTACCAGAAATTTATTTATGTAAACCTGTCCACACAAGCTTTACCTTAAGTCCATTAGGGGAATAATCATACCTTTAATTCAATCAGCTTGGTGTTGATTGCAAACCAACAACCATTAAGTGGCTGCAAATAGCCTATAGTTCTGTTAAAAATGCCTTGTTCAGTTCTGTAGGGAGCTTTGCTAGAAAACAAGAGTAACTGGAAACCCTGAGCAGTGGAAACCCAAGGAATGATGCTACAATGCTCCCTGCTTTTTTGGTCAAATTGTAAATCCCTTCTGCAACTGGTTGCTGAACATCCCATTAACAAGATATGCTTAAGAAATAAAGACTGTTCCCGACAGTAAAGTGGGGGGGAAATTACACATGACTCAACTATTTCCTTGCCAGGATTTATTAGATTTTAAATGTGTTCATGTTGTACCCATCAGCCTCTCTGCTGCTATGGAGTCTGTGCCAGAATTATGACAAATGAGACTTTTCTGCTCACTACAAGTTTTATCTGAATTATCTACCATGTTAGAGGTCATGGGTATAACACTTCATTTTTCTCAGTACCATAGATATACTGAATGTAGATGCCAGGTCATGAACTATTTCACAGGCCTGCTATCATGAACTCATGTGAAAAAAAAACATTGTGCACAATTAGGCTTATCTTCAAGAGTTCCCAAGAATGAAGTCCAGTCTATACTGATTTATCTGATCTGTACACTGGAATGAGGACAGTGTTGGGGCACAGAATTCACCCTGCACTATTGTAGCAGAACAAAAGCAGGACAACAAGAATGGTGAGCAGCACCTGGGGAGTGGAACCCTGACAGGTCTTAAAACGATCTGGCCTTTGAAAGAAATTGTCTTCTTCTAAACAATGACTTGGTAAATACAAAGCACAGGCTGAGATAGCCACTGACCCTCACAGAGGCATCTGCCACCGGGGTAGAGACAGAACTCGAGGGAGAGCTTTCTTTCCACAGCTGTTCTTGACCCTTAGATAGCACTGGAATGACCAAGTTGGGAAGAAGCCCAGTTAATGTCTTTCTCTCAAAGACATTGGTGGTGGAGCTTTGTCAATGTTTGGGGTTACAAATAACTCCAAAGCACTGAGAAAACAAAGCAAGAACATGTGAAATGTGGGATTATCCCAGATGTTGCACTTTAACTTCAGTTGGCAAAACCACGACCCAAGTAACCTAGTGAGAT
Source organism: Drymodes brunneopygia (assembly GCA_013400955.1). Lineage (NCBI taxonomy): Eukaryota > Metazoa > Chordata > Aves > Passeriformes > Petroicidae > Drymodes > Drymodes brunneopygia. The sequence continues at coordinate 1,400,564 of VZTZ01018416.1, forward strand.
GGATTGCAGTGCAACTGGATGTATATTATCCATATTATTGGCCTAATATTTCAAGCTGATCTTCTGCTTACAGTTCATGTCAGCACATAGACTGGCTTATTCAACCTCTTGAAAACATCTTGCAGAGATAAAACACATGTGTATATATTATAATCTCTGGTAAGTCAGAGTCTTCTTTTATGAAACAGTGACATTTTGGGGGGGACTGATCATTTTCAGATGTTTTGTTTAATTCAACTAAGCAGTTAGACAGATACTAACAACACAAGAACAATCCTAAACATTTTAGAGCCAGAATCTCTTCATCACCCTGGACCAGTCACTGATCTGCAGTCCTGTGAACTACTTTTACACTTTGTGTTTCCTTGTCATAAATTGGAGCTTGGATGTGCCACCAGTTTTAAAACCTTCTGCAAAACTGTCCCTTTGAGGTGCTCATGGGACTTGTGATTAAGTGAGACATCACTTCTTTGAGCTAAGCCTTATTCTTCCCCATGCAGTTTTAATTTTTTAATAGGTGGGAATCAGAAGTAGAGACAGGGGCAGGGAAGATGCAAAGCTGAGCAAGGAATTAGAGCAGAAACACTGGAGACACAGTCACTTGAACACACACTGGTTATGTACATTGCCTGGTGAATAAAAGCTTCCAGCTCCCTGTAATACAACACCTGAAAAACCACTTGATATCCCAGAAGCTGGCCCCACTATGTAACAGGAGATTGCTTGTAAATTTAGAAAAGAAATTGCCAAGCTACTGAACTACCGTGGGAAACCTGCCAGGGTATCACCTTAAGGAAGGCAGTGCTGGCTACTGGGACTGTGGTTGCTTCTCATTAAATGCACGAACAGCTTCTGGAATAAGACATTTCTCTGTAGTATTACTCTGGCAGACTGGAATTAAGGAGTCAGAGAGGACAAGCCCTGCTCTCAGCTAGCAGGAACGTGACAGCCATTTTCTGGCCCTGCTTTCCCAGCTGCTGTTTGGAAAGGATCACCAGGCTTCCCCTTATGGGGAATGACTTTAAAAAGCAGGTCTTTTGTCCATAGCTCTTCCCTGTGCACTTCATGCATGACAGCAAATCACCCATGGAGAATACATTAGAAAATATATTACGATGAGAGAAACTGTGAGAGTATTTTACTCATCAGCCTTTGGGACAAGAATACTGGCTGGTTTAAATGGCGCAGATGTGTTGATTTCTAAAGACTGCTACAAGTGGGAAAGCTCAGGTGACATTCAGACACCTCTGTCCTGTTGATGACCATCCAGATTTCCACAGGGAACAGAAAGACAAGGACTCAAGACTGCTGCATAAACCATCAAGGACAACCAGTCTTCCCAGTTGCCCCTACTTACAGTGAACAAACCCTTTGATTTCAAGACTAGGAAGCTACATCTACTGCAGAATCAGGATGTGACTGGCTGAGATTAGTGTGTGCAAATCCTCACATATAACCTTCATTCCTTTATGATGAATGGCATTTGATGAATGTCCCAATTTTTATTTTTTTTTAAGGATTGAAACAAAGATTGTAATTGCTCAGCAGTCAGGTTGTCAAAACATCCCTTTTGCTCTCTTCATCTGAAAAGCTGACTCAGACTTGTATTGTATTTAAATACTTACAGTTGACAAACACTGAGAATCAGCTGCAGAGTAAAATACCAAAAATGGAAGATATTTAATTGTATGTTTTCCACAAGGTGAAATGAGCACTCATAGCAGTGATTCCCCTGAGCTATTTTGGGTGGGATAAACTGCACTCTGAAAAGGCCCGTTTCTTTCTGAGTTCAGTGATGTTTTTCAAATGAACTGAGACATTTATCTGCTATTGAAGTTGAATTCTTAAACCATTAGAGGACTGCCAATGCGGTGTGCTTTATCTTTGCTCTTTGCAGGAGGACAAAGTTTTCCTCTGAGGGAAGAGCTATTTCTTTATCAAAGATATATCAAAGCTTTTCTAATAACTGATACAGATCCACATGCTCAAGTTTGGAAGGATCTGTAGCACAGATTCCTTGGAACTCCTGACTGTTCCCGAAAAACATCGAATTTTTATGCTTTATGGACTCTACAGATATTGATGAAAATATAATTTCTTCTGTTAGCTGTCAATGACTCAGCTTAGCTTTGTCCTCATCATCTGAAGTAGCACAGAAATAGGAAAAAGAAAAAGAATTCATTGAACAGACATAAGTGCAAAGACAAAGTGTGACAAAGAGCTGGAAATTTGACAACTGAATGGAAAAGGCAATTCCCAACAGTTTTCAGACACTTTCCTCCCTTTTCCTATACAACCTTTTTCCCCCTGTACAACCTTTGATCTAAAGCCCTGTACAGAGTTACAGAAGAAGAAAGGGTATTTGCTGACTGTCCTGCTGTCCCCTCGAACAGACAAGAGAGTCTCTATGAAATGCTGCAATTACTCTGACAGAGTCAGAAGTGCACTGTGCTCACTCTTCCAGTCTAGACACTGCTCTTGAAAGCTATCTGGAGAGACATCCATCAACATGGCTGCAAACATTTGCATCTGCATAGCACAGCAGAGCCTGAATTTTATCACACACTACAGGATGGCTGGTTAAGCTTATTTGAGTGGGATGAAAAAATATATTAATTAGTTAAAACAAAAATGTTAAATGTTTTATATTTTCTATTTCTTATAGATGACGTGAATGCACCAGAGCAGCTGAGAGTTTTGAGGCTTGTGCAAAATGCAGTGAGAAGCTTTCAAGACCCTCTGCTCCAGAAGGTTTTCAGCATGTCCAGCAGATATGTTTGTGACACACCAACCATTTTCCTTGTCTCTCGCTCTCTTCTTTATCACACTGGGATAAAGGCTATTGTACAACTGGAATTCTCTCTGCCAAGGGTGATAAAATGTTGCTTTTCCCTTTGTTTCAGGATTTCTTTCCCAGAGGTTCTTTCTACTCTTGGGTGAGCCTGAAAATGTTATGACATACCCATAGATTTTCCCATTTACTTTGAGACCCAGAATGGGATCTGGAGACCAATTACCATGGCAACCTGTACACAATTCTACTAAATGCAATGGATGTTGTGGGGAAGACATTTGGGTGAAGAGTGCAATGTATGCATAGTTTTGTCATACTAAAAGGTACAGGAAAAACATGGCTTGAAACTGAACCTTCAAACTTGTCCTAGAATGAAAGAGAACTACCAGCCCTGTGGACAGCAGTCTGACAGACACCACTCTTCTCTTAGCATATACTTTTTAAATGTAGCCCTTCTCTTTATGTTCACTTAGTGTCCTCCTTTGTTGTGTTACTTTAAACAGTTTTCTGACTTTTAACATCCCATCTACACTCTTCCTCATATTCAGGATTTTCACTGGCACAGGATTTTCACTGGCACAGGTTTTCAGTGTGTAGCCACCATGCTAGGAAGGGCATTCCCAAGAAGCCATAGAGGCAACTTGTTGCTTTCCTGCAAAACCGCAATGCATGAAAAAGCTTTGATAACAGACTGACAGACTGAGGCTGGTGCCGCTTATGATGACGCAACAAAGAAAGTTTATTTCATCAGCTGTATCTGCTGTTGTCTCTCATCTCACTCTTGAGCAGGAACTGCCTTTATGCACATTGCCTCTATCACATCACAGCAGCAGTTAGCTTTTCTCCAGGACAAAGGCTTCTGAGAGTCCCAGGAAGGCAAACAAAAATTACATGTGACCTCTCTCCCCCAGCACCTCTGGCTTTCTGCATTGTATCCTGCACTCACCAGTGCACACAAATCCTCAAAAGTGCTGAAAGCAGACCAAACTGTATGAGCTATGTGGTACCTGCTGGCAAGCACCAGTGCTTCAAAGGCAGCCAAAGTCACAGCTTTCATTTCTGTTATGCTCACAGTCTACCCTGGAAAGTGTTTCTGATGTTGCTATAGGTATTACCATGATGGCAAACTCCCTTCAGCATCAGCATCAGAATGTCCTGTACCTTCTGCCCTTAATGAAATATGCCCCACCCAAAACTGGTGAAAGTTTTCCAGTAGTCCCATCCCAGGACAAGGATGGCATCCTATGACTCAACATCCTTGTAGGCTGTAAGTGGTCCAAGTGTGGTTTTCCATATGAGAGCAGCTGGGTAATCCAAATTCCTAGCTGTGGCAGGAAATGAGCCAGCAGGGATAACTGAGTCTGAAAAAGATGGGTTACTTCTAGACACTTGCCAGTGGGACTCTGAAGGGAGCCACTGTCTCTTGCTGAGAAGCAATCCTGTTTCCTGAGAGGTCTACTTTGAGTCTTGTGGCTCTTGGTTACATGAAAATTTTGCTGTAAGGCAGAGAGGGTTGGAAAAGTAGGCCACTCCCTCAAAGAAGTCTTTTGCTAGTCTAGAAATATCATTAGATGTGAAATCACATTCTTAACTTATGCTGGCAAGTGATTAGGGCAGACCCAGCATGAGGCTGCCAATTGCAATATGTCAGAGTTCGTACAAATAACTTGGGTAGGTTTCATTTCTTTAACAACACATTGCAACCCATGGGTCATGTGTCTGCCAGACTCCAGCATCTGAATCTGCATCCCTGACATCTGAGCAGCCACTGGTTGACATTTGATACTGCTCCACTGAGCTTACTAACTCTCACTACTTGTCCTGCTGAACTTTTTGTGGCCACTCCATCCATTGCAGCTACCCAAAGGGACAGGAAATCAATGCTGGTATCAAGCAAATGCAAATTCTGTGTCAGCCACATGGAGTAAAGGAATCACAGCTTCCAAATATGGCAGCAGGCACAACATGGAAGCGGAGAATTGTGGTTAACACAGCCCTGAATATTTCTGGGCATTTTACCCAACACAGCAGGAGCGTCTTCAGATGAATGAACTGGGCTCCTGACACTGTGTGTATAAATTTTCAAGTGGATTTTACTGTCTCCTTTCTCCAGAGGAAACAAGGGCCACGATAGACACACACATACACACACACCCCCACACCCACACCCACACACCCCTTCCAAAAAAATCAGTAACAGAAATACACACAGACAGAAGTCCCCAAGATCAGCCTGTTGATGTAAACTGTAATAAAAAACACGCTCTGGTTTGTGGAAGATTCTCTGGAGACTTGCAAGAAAAAAAAAAACAGTATGCACACATTCTGTCTACTATTTTTAAACCTCAATTTCGAACAGATACTCAAGGTCACCTAAGCTGAGCTTTGACAGATGCGATGTTTAACTGATTGGAAAGAAAACAGCGGGGCGGGATGTGGCGGCAATAAAATATTGGCATTCCCTTGTCAGGCCTTCAGAACTGCTCAGCGGCTGTGGTTGGATGATGCATTTTGTGGACCAGCCATCTGGTGGGAGAGTCCTTGGATTTAGGAGAATCTCTCAGATTATTGGTTTCTCCATGCTCCTCCTGGGATCAGGAAAGAAGACATTGACAACCCATGGATGCTTTGTGCAAAAATGTAGCATTCCATTGGTAACGCTCATGGTGAAGTCCATCCACAGAGAGCAAAGATTTGGAAATGATATTTGGCAGCTCTGTTATCCCACCAGCCCCTTCCCCTTCTCCCTTGAGTCTGGATTTTCCTGCTGCTGGGGTTACTGTCAAGGTACAAGGCAAAACCTCAAAGAATCCAGTGTTATCCCCATACAGTTGGCCTGCCTTTCTGGCCACGTTTGAATCCAAAAGGCTGAAAATGTGTTCTCAGAGTTGTAAAATCCTAATTTTAGGGACAGTGCTAGCAAATCTCTTTTTAGACTATTTTCTTAATCATCTGGATAATGTTTTTTTGATATTCTGCATCTTTAGTTAAAATGCCTGTGGAAAACTTGGAAGAAAATGGTATTTCTGCTAGAAGTGTCACTGATCTCACAAAATGCTTTAGAGCCACCACTGCCACCACAAGGGAAATCAGTGGTGAAATACAGACCCAAAACTGAACCTTCCAAAGTCCAGGCTAGCATACTGCCATGAAGAATCCTTTTCTCAGGACCAGTCTGATATTCTTTATAACTGCCATAAAAGTAAAAAAAAAAAAAGAAAAGTAGGAAAATTCCAACATTCTTTAAAACTACAAAAGGCCTTTTTTTTAATTTTCAAACCTAGATCAAAAAGATTACTCTGTGATTTAAAAATATTGCATTTTCTGCAGCCAGCAGTGAAAGCATTAAAATGAGAATATTTCTGTCCTGAATGTCTGTGAATTTGCCATCTGCAGAGAGGAAAAGGCTCAGTTGTCTTCACAGTTCACATACCAATGGCCTGCTTTTGCCTCAAATTAAATTCCATTGGATTTCCACCACTGTCCAGTGAGGCCAATACTGTTCTCTAAGAATCTATCCAACATGGAAAAAAGTCAGTCAAAAATTTACTCCGTACAAAAACAAGTTTCCCCCTGCCCTACAGTGCTAAACATTTACTAATACTATGTACTGAAGGCTTGCTAAATCCAGAAACTGTGGATTTGGGACATTTTCCCTCGCTAGGAGGGATCACTGTGATCTTTTTCTCACCTCAAGCCTCACACAGTCCGCAGAAGATCTTTGGTCCGTAAGCTGAAAATTAAAATTGTTAACATTTTTAATCTTCTTCCAGCAGGTGGAGGTAGATGTGTGTTAGATTTTCCTTTGGGAAAACAAGTGAGATCTGTTGCTCAGAAAGCAATTTTATGTGCATCTAAACAACTATTTGCAATATCTCATATATAATCCCTTTTTCTATGATTCCCTTTTGTTTTCTTCTCAGAAGAAGTTGAGAGAATGAAATAGAAAAATATTTCTGCATTTGGAATGTGAAAATACCTTGTCTCCCTTGAAACTTTAAAAATCCTGGATAAAATTAAAAACTCATCACAAAGTTGAAAAAGTTCCTATTACTCTTTATTTATTGTCTCTAACTCTCCGTTTTTTCCAGAGTCTCAATCTGGAGATGGAAAGTCAGCACTGTTCTGGAAAATGCCTTTTTCCAGAAGCCTTCTGCCTTACAAACAAGGGCCAAATGTTTGAGGTTGATTACATCTGGAAAGCCCATGTGAAGCTTTCTTTACATGCTTCTTCCCTTGGCCTCACCCTTTGCTCTAAACACTGATGAGAAGGAAGAGTTTCAGGAGACATTTTCCACGTGGGTTCTCTCAGACAGCCTTTTCTCAGGGCTTCACCAGGACATTATTGGTGTCTGGGCACATGCAAGAGGCATCACAAACCTTGTGGGGAGCACACAGGGGGAGCTTTCTCTGAACAGAATTCGCCGGATATGGAAGGGCCTCTCCACTAATGACTCAGATGCTCAACTCCAAACATTCCTATCCCATGTTGATCAGATAATGATCTTTAAAAAATTGTAGCTGCCATACAAATGGAGAGCAGGGGAAGACAGAGATGCAGATTCCTGGAGGATTTGTGTTCCAACCTGAAGGAATCCCTGGCTTGTCAAAGGGATTAGGGTGAGCCTAACAAGGCTCATCCACATCTTCTCATGGAAGCTATTTGAGTTCATTTGGGGCAATGAAGATTTTTCTCATTGGGTTTCATTTGCAGCCCCCTTTTGATAAGGGCTTTCCCTGGAAAACCTCAGTTGTCAGGGTTAATGACTTAAGCAGTGTTGATAGATTCTGTTTATGTTGGGTGAGGGGGTTCAGGTGGCCCAGTCTTATGTAAGCTTTCCGTCAAGTGTAAACAGCAGCTTTTTATGTCAAAGCTGTGTTTCTGCCTTTTGACAAAGCATTAACAGACCTATGAAAGGAAGAACCCAGGGTGAGGACGGTAGGAAGAGCAAAGAGGTTTAATAGGTCATTTCCACAACAAGTTGTGATAAGTTGACAAAGGAGTTTGTCTTCTCTGCCAAGGTCCCAGAGAGAGTTCACATTCACCATATTCTGGCTCCTGTTCTCAGTTTCTACCCCAGGAGCTGGAGAGAAATTTGTGGTGGTGTCTCTGCCAGCTGAGAGGAAAAGTCTGCTGTTGCTGCTCAGACCTCCCTAGTCTTATGGTGAGCTAGGGGAGGTTCTGCCTTTGACCACAGCCTTTTCCTGAGGCACTCATTTAGAAATGGCTTGGCTGAAATGGGTCCTGCCTGGGAAAAAAATATTTCCTGTATGGATTCACAGGAAGTTTCCCATGTGTTGTCTGCAAGCAGAGCTATTCCTAGTCTGACAGCTCTGTGATGACAATCGGACTAAATTAAGACTTACTCTATGCCTGTGGTCTGGCATTAGGACATGACACCTTGGATGGTATCTTCATTATCTGGTCCCACCCAGAAATGAGACAGATCCAAGACTCTTTGGCTTACAGGGAGGAGGATTGGCCACTGGCCCAAGCTAAGAGCAGAGTAAATGTGGAGCTGTGTATCATGTGGTGCAGGAGCACCAGCTTTCCTCTCACATTCTCAACCTTGGTGACTGGCTGTGCAGACAGGGAGAATGCTACAAGGCACATGCTTTGCTCCAGGAGCCCAGATGAAATTGGTCCATGGGCCAAAATACCGACTCTTCTGCACAAGTCTCAACATTCAGTCAGGAAAGAGAGAGTGAGCCTAAAAGCCCTCCTAGGAACAGGAGAGAAAGGCCACTGTGGGAGATGAGATTAATTCTGTCCAGAACAAATTAGAGGGGGTTGAAGAAGAGGGTCTATGGGAATTATGAGGTTAACTTACTGAAATCTGTGTCCGATAAAGAGATCATCCATACTCCAAAAAAGCTTGTGATGAAAAGCCAGATTGTCAGCAACATAATTTACTCTTTTACCACAGTCACCAGTAAAGATAAGCATAGTCCTGTTTTAGAGGGACTGTGTGATAATGCTGGTGTAATACAAGAACCCCACTATGTTTAACCTGTGAGCATCTCAGAAACTTTAACATACCAGGACCCCACTCAAAGGATGAAGACTTCCAAATTCTGTTTAAGCGTGATAATATGTAAATAATTTGGATTGGATGTGGCAAAGTACTTGGGTCTGCTCCAGACTTCCTTTTGTGCTGTAGCAATGACCTCAGGAGGGAAATGGGAGTTGTACAGTGTGTGAGAGTCTTGGTTTACTGGATTCAGGTACCAGAATTAGAGAAAAATCATAGTCAGAAGGGTTTTACTGAGCTCACATATCACAGACTCACTGACTGTGGAGTAATACTGCTTCCCAAGGAGGTCTTGCCTACCCCTGCTCTACCAAAAAAGTCCCAAGCCAAGACTACTCTTGCATCCCTTTCTCTTTGCTGGGATCTCTTCTATCACCTGCAGGCCTTCAGGATAAGATGGAACTTATCTTTATAACCATTTATTAATGTTGTCGACTGATGAACTGGCAGGAGAACAATCTGGCGGAGCAGTGAGTCTGCTGAGAAACGACCAGTGGGAGGCCTGGGTGAGACAGCAATGGACTGTAATCAGGCTTGCACCATCTGATTTTGCTTCTCTTATGCTGACAGATTCTTGGCTCAGACCCAGTAACTCACAGAGGGTAAAGCATGGAAGATAATGTTTTGGCATGGGAATTAGCAGAGCATTGCAGGATGTCAGAGAACCATCATCTCAGAGGGCCACAAGGTGGTAAAAATGTGGTTTACAGGGTTAAGCCATGTTAGAATGAACTTGCTCTGCCAGTCCAAAACAGCTGAAAAGTCTGTTATCTCCATTTATTAGCTTAATCCTTTAATCCACCTTGCTGTCCAATTAGATTAATGAAACAAGAATCCCATTTACAGCTTGACCTGTGTTATCATGCTTATAACATGGGAATAAATGTATTTATGAAGGGGGTGTGGAAGTTCCTGGGTGAGGACTGCCATAGGGTTTATTTAGTGAGGGCTGAATAGCTCATTAGTGACCTGAAGAGCATAGGAGGGCTTGTGGAACTAACCCACTGTCAGAAGACAAGATGATATTCTTGCTATGACATTGCCTAACAAAAATTTTAATAGTTCAAAGGAGAAATTATAGCTTTGTTCAAGTGCTCCTGAAATCACAGTTTGGGTTTTTTTTAATATATAATGGTTGGGACTAAACTGCTTTATATATTAAGAAATGGATCTGCTTGCAAGCAGGATCTGTGATAACTATTTAATGGAAACCAGCAAAATGCTTTGCTGGCGTGTCTGTAGGACTTCCCTTAAATTTCTAGAGGTGTTCAGATGAGTTTCCCTGACAAGCACCGACACTCTTTTCCTCTTTCCTTGGGCCAGATTCTGGTCCCACAAATTGCTCTCCAGAGCATTTTGACTTCAATAGTCCTCTTGACTGGTGAGACTGCTTATGGAGAAGGGCCAGTGCTGAACCACCCTTGACACCAGGGACTTTTGGAACTCAACAGGATTGAAAAAGTAACTATCAGCAGAGAAAGACTTTTCTGAAAGGACTCCCATGCTCCATTTCATACAGTGCCTGAGGTGCATTTGCCTATCTCAGCATCAAATTAAAATTTGCTCTGTGCTAAAACATACTAGATAGGGAGGCAAAGGTGGTTAAGGCACTCATGAGGGTTTGGGAGGGCTTTGTTTAATTCTCTGCTCTAAGACTGGTTCCCTGCATGACCCTGAGGCTGTCCCTCAACCCTGTGGTGTTTCATTTGTAAAATGGGCAGGGTATCACAGAGTTCCTCCTCAGGAATGCAGCAAGGAGAAAGTGTTAGACACTAGGTTGTCTCTACTGTCCTGGTATAGATAAGATACCATGGGAGCCAGAAGAGCTTATAATCAATTGAAACAAAGCTCTGGGAATTCTCTGTGTTTCTTTACTTCCCTCTGAGCATTATCTGCATTAATAGGTGAAGGCACATGAAAGGTGCGCTATTTTATACCAGTTCCTCAACTCTTGCCACTTGTTCTTTGGCCCCAAAGTCTAACTGCTACATCTGAAATACTACATGGTAAATCTACCCTGAACCACATTTTTCCAGTCACTCTGTACCCTGTGATCTCTGAACTAACATCTGTCAGGGACTGCTGCTTTGGTCAAAGCCACAGGAACATGAGGTAACACACAGCTTTCTCATTCTGAAAACCTGGTATGGGAATGACATGAGCTCACCCACCACTTTTTCACTGAGTAAATAGCCGGCAAATAGAATTGAAAAAAAAAAAAAAAAGAAAGAAAAATGTGCTTATGGTTGCAAAGGATCTTGGGAAAAGCTTTGAAAAAGCCATAGTGGTGAACAGTTTCTAGCCAAGTTTTTGGCAGTTGCACTATTTGAAGATAAACCTTGCCCCTGCAGACTTCAGTATTCTGAAACAAGTATTTTGTGGCCCAGGAAATTTCTCCCAGAGGCTGATTAGATGACCTTTAGCCTGTAAAATCAGAGAATAATTTAGACTGGACGGCACCTTTGGTGGTTTCTGGTTCAATTCACACCACAAGGCTTTGATGGGTTCCACCAGGACCTCTCTGGAGGAAAAGGAAAGATAATATGACGGAGATAGCTCTGGAAACTGTAAATAGCAACATCTTTGATGATTAGGATGGTTTTATTGCTTTTCCTGTTAGGGAAACTACTAAGGGTGTCTTCATAAGGCAGTATCCAGTGGGTTGGAAAGAAGGTATTAACAGTCTTGGCTCTGTTTTGAATATACATTCTTTTGCCATATAGCACTGAATTGTTCTTTTTGAATTGCCTAATGAAAATGCTATCATCCTCTTCAACAGAAGTAACAGAGATCTGTGTTCACTGGATAAGAAGCTTTCCAGGAGTCAGGAATCCTAATTCCAGCTCTGATCCTGGCTTGCTCTGTCACCTCAGACAATTTACTTCTGTGTCCTCCTTTTCCTCTCATCTGCAGAATGTCCTTTGAAATGTTCTGATGAAGATCTCCATAGGTGAACTTTGAAAATAAAAGTTACTACAATAATTGAGGATATATTTAGTTGTACTTGAATGACTGAATGCTTGATTTAAGAAGTCAGGAAAACATAACATTTCATTTAAACAAAGTCTGGTGCAAGCTACCAGAGAAGCAGCATTTTTAGGTTTTAGGAGGTATTTTCCTAAATTCTACTTGATGGTAGGTACTTGAGGGTAGGCTCTGCTCTTTGAAGGAAGATGGACACAATATTAACTGGCTTAAGTTCTGTTTTGAAGCTGATTCCACACATGGGAGCAGCATGATCTGTTGCTAGGCCTGAATGGGCACAGAAAACCTGAGCAAAGAAATGGGAGAGCTCCTCTGCCCCATGTAAATGAAATCTTAGCACCCTCTCCCAGTCCAGACAGAGGACATTGCTGCAGAGGGACTGCACACACAGGTCTAGAACATGCTCCTTTTCCAGAACATAAACCAGCCATTTCCAGATGGTGGAAGAACAAAGAAGAAAGACCATAATTGGATCTCACTGTTTGTGGTTTTATTTTCTCCCCTCCCTTTGCTTTCTAATGAGAGTCAGCAATTTGGAGAGTTTGTGGACACAGTGTTCACTGGAGGAGCTTTCATTTCATGGTTACCCATTTGTGCTCATTGCCAACTTTACAGCTAATTAAAACAAAACTGAGCTTGTAGATTGAATGGCAACCCCTGGGATTTGTTTCTGCAATTACCAGCACTCCTCCTAGACAGATTCTAATTCAATACCAAGTTCCTAGACCCACATGCAGAAAACACTGGGAAAAATCCCACTGCCTGGATGACATCAGAGTTAACTCTGTCCAGTCCAATTCAGTCCCTGCAGTCCATGACAACTGTAGGTGAAATCATGGCCTGTTCAAATCTGGGAAATCTGCCACCAGCTTTGTATAGTTAGATGAAGGCTAGGATTTCACCTTGGAAGACTGTAGGAACTCTTTTTTCTTGACAGCACCACATTTCCAGCTTCACAGCTTGCCTTGCAATGGCTGAAGTTTTACAGAGTGTATTTTCCCTCAGTGTGGTCAAAGCTATTCATGCATTTCATAAAAACACATGCTCAGGTTTGGAGCATAACCTTTTGCAAGTCCCTTGCAGATACCCTGTACCCAGACTGAATTCCTTGTGTGGGAAAAAGGGGGCTACAGAATGCAGCATTTGCAAGAAAAGCTTTTTGAAAGCAGTTTCCAGGGGTTAAAAAGAAACCAGCCAGCTCTAAACTATTTTCACCAACATATATTCAATCAGAAAAGCATTCACAGACCAGGGGATGAATACGTGGCTAAACAGATTCACAATGCAATACCAGGCAAGCCAAAATTTGGCTTTTGCTGTATCTTCTCATTGGCAGAGAGAGCTGGAGAGAATGCACACTGACTAGCAAGGATTTCTACTACCATATCTGTTTCCATGGTGTAAAGCAAAATTTATCTGCCAACTCACTGACAAACTTTCTCCACTTCTAATTCAATTGAACCTGCTTTCATTCCAGACAGTGCAGCTGGAGAGTTAACATGATAGAGCAGAACTAGCCATATCAGGTTCTGGATCACCTTTTCTTGCCCTCTTTCAGCTCACCAGTAAGAATTCAAGCATGGAACAAATGCTAAACTTCTCTAAGTGATGCTACAAGCCAAACAACACTTGGCTTGGCCCTGGGAAACTGGCAGTTTTTATCCAGTTTTTTTTTCACTGAACAGCCAAGGATATAGTAAAACTGGAATAGGAGATATGGGAGAAAATGGCTGGAGAACTTTTGTGTGAGAAGGCACTAAGATGCATGAGGGCAGAAAAGAAAACAGATATGCTCAAGCCCTATAAAATTTGAGGGAGAATTGTGTGAGCAGTGAGGGATGGACAGCACCTTACAGATTTTAAAAGGTGTTGATGCCAGCCAGAATAAGCTGGAGGTATGTACAGAGCAGAAGAGGGGAGAGAGGTTTTTACACCCTCACAGAGGTTGTTAAACTCTGGAGCTCTCTGCCACATGCCAGCCCTTTACATAGACTCAAAAGTTAGTTAGACAGAAGAATAGAAGAAAAATCAATCACAGAGATACCAAAACACAACAGATACCACTTCTGGCTCAGTGTCTCAGAATGACAGTTTTCCAGAGGCTGAGAGAAAACACCTTGGGGAACTATGGATATCATCTGTCTCGTCTTTATACTTTTCCCAGGACATCTGCCATAAACTACCAGTGCAGACAGCACCCTTAAGAAGCTGGGTGTAAGAAGATAAAAACTGTCACCCTGGATCAATCTGTGCTCAGAGCCAGACACTTACTCATGCTACAGGAGGGAGCATACAAAAGAAATACAGACCCACTTCTCTGAGCAGCTGCTCCCTACACTCAGGTTCTCACAACCTCCAGTGTAAGGACACTCTGAGATGGAGACTTACAGCTGTTTTCCTTGACAGATTTTAAAAGTGATTGAACAGCTCTAATGGGAAGGAAATGCACCCATGATTTCACTCATTATGTGAGTTCATCTGCCTAAGCATTTCTGCCTTCCTGTCTCTCTCCTTTCTGAAGATTATCTGACAAAATGGAGTGCAGTGATGATGGAGAGCTCAGTGATGCCACATTTCTCCACATCTTGTGGAAATAGTCAGGTAGAAGGGAATGAAATCTTATTAAGTCCCCCAGGGAGAGAAATCATGCTCAACCTAAGCACTATTAGACATCAGAGAACTCACACAGGGCAGCGTGTATTGGAAAGGTGGCAATATCTGTTCTGCCCTCACAAGGTAATTAGTTTTGTTGTCAAGTTGGCTGCTGAGATCTGATACCTTTGCCCAATTCAAACCACAGTGGGTTTTCAACATCTTTACTGCAAAGTCCTATTTATGAAGAAAAAACAATCTTGGCAACTGCCATGCAAATGTCACATTTTATGAGCACGACAATTTCTCTAAAAAGGGCTTTTTTTTCTTTTTTTTGGCAGGCTTTCAGTCCGTGGTCTGGGTCTCCATGCCCCCAGTTCCCCTTCACACAGTACAGAAATGGACACTGCAAATTTCTGTCTGAGGCCAGCCTTGGCAAAGGAGCCAACGAGAAGAGAAACAGCCTGTGCTCTAATAAGTAAAATATTTATGTCTTGTTTTGGCTAACATACCCTCTCTCAATAAAATATTTTTCCCAGGAGGAGTTCTATGAAAGGGAGGGGGTTCTCTTATTATGTCCTCAAATAATTCTTTTCTGCTCCCCTTCAAAAGCCTCAAAATCAAAGGATACTGTGCTCTGAAGCTTTTTGTTGCCATTCTTGACTTTATTATCATTAGTTATTATGACCATTATATTGATTTCCATTACGAGCTCTCAGGAGGCTCTGGCTAATCAGCACCCCATTCCAGGAAAGGCTCTGACAAATCTCTCACAGCATATGCATACACAAAGCTTGTAGTCTACAAAGACAAGCTAAACAGACTGTTAACACGTTCCCATGCCAGGGAACTGCAGTGTGGAAAACTCCAGCAGTTCAGCAACAGCCCCTGCAGAGACAGAGAAGGAACAAAGCCCTTAACTGGCACTGGTCATTTCTCGCTGTGTCTCAGGTGACCATTCTGACAGGAGGAGATCCTTGAGGACTCTCTCCCCACGAGAGAGTCATAAGGTGGTGTTTTGCACTTTAGCTCATGGCTTACCTCACAGCCAAACTGTGCTCCAGCTTTACAGCTCCCACAGCAAGTTGTGTGATTTAGTGCAGCCCCAAGCTCAGGTGGAGGGTCACTGGCTTGGGCTATTTCTGGGCACATCATCTCCAGCACTCTGCAGTGCAGGTGACAAAATCATTCGTATCAACTGCTCTCTCCCACTATATAATGAAATATAATCTGTTATATTACAGATGCTTTTGGCCTATCCCAGTTACTTGTATCATCTCCCTTACTAAAGGCAGGAGACAGAACTCCTGTACCCATCCAGCTGAGGAGGATGACCCTCAGTTTTGACAGAGCAAGATTTTATCTTAGAAAGCTACACGCAGACAGTAAAATTTCAATTCTTAGAAAGATGTGCCGATCCACTTAGAAACAAAGCTGGGTTGTCTCTAACCACAAGACACATCTTGAAGTTCCTCCCCTCAGTTTCGCTGGCAGGAGTTTTAATATGAAGGGAGGGAGCAGACACCTCTGCTGTTGTAGAGATCCCTCCCCCTCAGATTGCCTTTTCCTCACTCCTTGCCTGCATTTCAGACCAACCTCGCTTGCACTTACAACTCATTCTTTGCCATGTATTTCTGGGACACAAAGCTTTGTTTATATGCTTACAATGCCTTTGTGCCAATGCAGGGAGCTGTGTCCTTGAAGTGAAACCTCATTTTTTTCACTTGCCTTACCTTCTTTACAAATTGTTCTTCTTTAAAAATTGTACACTTCTTTAAAAGTTGCCAATCCAGGAGGCACAGCTGGTATTTGAGCTGGCCCTTTTTAGGTCCTGAAAATTATGTACATGACAGAGCTACTAGGAATGTCCCAAGTTTTAAAAAGGTTTCAGTAGTGACTGTCTTTATTATATTCCAGGGAATCCAATTCAGTCATAAATCCCTGGTAACCTGCCTGCATCATGTTTTTTGTGATGGAAACTTACCTACCTGCTCTCAGATGGCAGAACCCTGCAGATGTCACTTCAGTTCTCTTTGAACTAATGATCTCAAAGCAAAATGCTCTGCTTAAGGGTTCACTTATGACTCCATAGACTCACTTGGCCTCTCCTTCTCAGTTACCACCCTCCTAGAAACTGTGGTTTGGTGGGGAGAAGGAGAAGAAACAAAAAAAAGCCCCAACCCCAGACTGTTACATCTAAAGGAAACACAAGAGGAAAAGTCCCATGGATACGGATAGCAAAAACACACACAACCTGGAAGGAAAAGAGAAAAGAAAACCCTATTTGGGATTTTAAAAGAAAAGTTGAGCATGCACACACAATACCCTTTGGCAAAGGAGCCCAAGCTGGAAAATGTTGCAGCTCCAGCATGCTGTGCTCAGAGAAGGTGTTAATGGTTCAGCCATCCTGGATTATTACACACAAACAGGAGGGGCCCTGCAGAACTGTAGGGGTCTTTTAAGATCCCCGCCCCGATGGAAAGAGCAGAGAGAGCTATGTAGGATTAACACAGGAGGAGAGGAAGGAAAGAGGTGAAGGAAAGGTAATGTCCCAAGCACTACGGCTCTGAGCTATCAAGGCAGCTCTGCTGTCTCACACATTTGAAATGGGGATGCTGCGGCTGCTCCCCCTCCACACCTTGGCCTCTGCTCCGTGCACTCACGGCAGAATGCCGGGGATTCCCTCCTCTCTGGGACTCTGGGCCAGAGCTGGGATTTACTGACCAGCTGTATGTAGGGTCGCCAGTCCCAAACTCTTCAACTCGCAGGAGGAGTCAGAGGTTTCAGGCACTTTGTCTGCCCGGGAGGAACCACCCAAGATGTGTCTGCAGCTGATGTCTGTAGCTTTGCTCTCTTCCTAACAGCATCACAGATACTGATGGCTCTTGTGCTTGAGGAAAGAAAGACTGGAAAGGCTGTGACACCGGCCGGTGTGTGTTTGCTTAATGACAGCTGATGAAATCTTCACCCAAGTGTAAACCTTCCTGGCCCTACAACCACACACCAAAATCTTCGTGTGGCCATGAGCTCCCAGGCACAAAGCTCTGGGTGAAAGCCAGGAGAGTGTGTGGTTGTGGTCTGGGAATTTACATGCAACATGGAAGGTGTGGTGTCATCCCCAAAACCTGCCACAAACACAATGGGATACCTGAGGGCTGCTTTGCTTGGCCAGGGATGATGTAACAAAATCTCATATCCAGAAAAAAGATTTGGTCATATCCAAGTACAATCTAAAATTTTGCAAAAATCAATATTGAGGGGAGAGACATTATTAGACTGCAAAGGACCATAGAGGGAGGCTGATTCTTCAATGTGCAAATGCTTTAATAAACACTGAAATTTTCTAAACCAGCCATAAATTGGATGGGCTTAGGTGAAGAAGACACTCAATGAAGTTCTGCAAGCTAACCTTTAGAAGAGCCAATTGTGATAGTACTGAACACTCATGAATCTCTACTGCAACAATAACCAGCTGCTATGAGAGGTGAGTAATGTCCAGAAGAAAATGTTGCTGAAAATTCAAACAATAAACTGAATTTCTGGAGACGCCGGTACTGGCTTTCACATTTGCAGACATGATTCACTGCCATCATCTTTATAAGAATTCTTCTCAGAAATGTTTGGAGACCATTTTTGACTGATCTGTTGAGGGACAATTCCAGACTTATAATCAGCTGCACACTACTAGGCAAAGTGCTGGACTGTTGAACTCATGTACAATTTTCCTGTGGATTAGATCAAATTCCTGATGTAGGAAAAACTATTAGAGCCTCCATTCTGTTTTTACTTTTGAGAGCTTAACACACATGTTACTGAATTCAACCAAGTGATTTCCAACATATACCTGTGAGAATGCAGGATCAAACCACAGTGTGTTATGTTTCAAAATATTTTTTCACAATAAGTTGGTTTAGTGAACTCACTTTTCACCCCTAGAGAGCTGACTGTAATGAGATCACACAGAGAAAGGATATGGAGTTTCACACTAATCTCCAGGAGACAACATGCCATATCCAAAAATCCTCTCTCAAATCACCAGTACTTCCAGTTGTGGAGCAATACCATCTGTGGAGACAATTTGAAGGAAGTAGAGAGGTCAGAATTTCAACTGCCACATGAAGATTTGGAGGGTACATAACAGGGATGATGTGAGGATGTGTTGGCTCCCAGCTTATGAAATTCTTCAGTCTATGCTTTTCCTAAAGCTTCACTGTCATGGGAATGTCTGTGACATTTTTTATATTGTAAGGGTTTTTTTCTTTTTTTTTCTCGACTTTCACTTAAAAAATACAAAATTCTTTGGAATCATTAGGAAAAAATTCTTCCCTGTGAAGGTGGTGAGACACTGACACAGGTTGCCCAGAAAACTTGTGGATGCTCCATCCCTGGACGTGCTCAAGGCCAGGCTGGATGGGACTTTGAGCAACCTGGTCTAGTGGAAGGTGTCCCTGCCCATGGCAGTGGGGCTGGAACAAGATGATCTTTAAGGTTCCTTCCAATGCAAATCATTCTATGATTCTATGGTTTTCTAATAGGGATAACCAGAACAACATTTGATACCTTACTGTGGATAAACCTGCTGTGAGTTTTCCTTCAGCAACAGAAAGCAGCATGACAGGTTGATTTCAGCATTAGCTAGATGAGATCTGAACTCTATTGCTACAAGGAAATGAGAATAGAAAAAGCGACTCTCATAAAATCAGATTGCACTAATCCCAGTCCAACATTCAAGCTAACTAATCTGTGAGGGGAAATGTTTGTCCCTGCCCTCTCTGCATCACTCCAAGATTTAACTGGTGTATTTAATCCTTCATTTTCAATGCAAACATTTCAAAGTCTATGGGCAAAAAAAGACTGGTGTTTTTCAGTTCCAATTAAATTACATACTTTATTTTTTTTAATTAAATAGCCTAAAAGGAAATAAACTGGAAGAAATCCCCTAACAAATTATTTAGAAGTATTTCATATGTATCTAAGAAGAGAGCCAAATATAAATTGACAGCTTAGTGCAAGAGAACTTCAATCTGGGTTTTATTGCAATAACAAAAGTGCGTATTTAAAAGCCTTCACACAGAGCATCTATTCAGAAACAAGCCCGAAGACAGTCAGGGAATTAAAAAGAGGATAGTGTTTTGAATTAATCTAGAACATTTTTGTGGATTAGTTTACAAGCACAGAATGCCTCAGGGGCCTAGGGAGAGCGTAGAGCACTGAAGTCAGAGGGATCTGTCTTTTTCCTATTGCTGGTGATTAGTTCATATCTCTTTGACACCATGTTTACAAGCCCCTAATTGCCTCATTAATACCTCATTATTACTTAGAAAGTGAAGAAGCTTTTAGCTTTGAAGCTGCTTTGCTGCACTTGAAGGCAAATATAGGGTGAATTTTGAATGTGTTGGTACTAATTAAAGTTGAAGTCTGTTTCCTGTTGCTTGTGGGTGGTGTTAATGGCTTCAAAGAAAAAATTAGGCTTCAATTTATATTACTCGCCCCTTAAATTGCACACACAGGAGTAAGTGCAAGTAAGAAGCCCACTCCTGCAAACTGGATTTACGAAGGGACACAGACCCACAGGTCTATTTTCTTTCATGCTTTTTCAGTGCGAATCAGACTCTGTGAAGGCTCATTCACCATCAGACTGTCTGGAACAGACTGATGCTGGCCAGTTCAGTCCACTGAAGCATGCACCTTCCCAAGGTGCCATGCAGGGACGTGGCCCCAGATTCTCCTTTTGCACCAGAACCTGAAAGTGAAACTGAGTCATCACTGTGTAAAATTGCCTTGAGTCTATTTGCCTCCTGCTCTGCTTGGACATTGTTTCCAGGTCACCCTGGAAAAGTTTGGTTCAAAGCAAAACTAAAATCAGGCAAGATATTGTGACTTTTCACTTCCAACCACATGTACATATTTTATAAATATATATGTATACATTAATAAAAAAATACATACGCATTTATACGTAACAACACACGGCATCTCACTGCATCCAGTAGGCACATTCTTCCTGAAATGTGTCTGAGGCTGAGACCTTTGGAAAGAGATCCAGTTTTCAAATGACTGTGCACAACTGTTTCAATATACCAATTGCAAATAAGCCAGTGACCGCAATTATGGTTACTGAATTATCATATAAATGAATAAATGAGATGTTTAGAACCTCATTTGGGCTGCAGAGATGCACTGTCTGATAATGTTTCAAGGAATTTTCTTCCAGACAGAAGACAGACAAAGCAGACATTAACCACAACAAAATCAATTCCATGGGAATTTTTTTAAAAGAACTGTGCTTTCTTTAAATTAGCTTGTTTTCAGGGGTCTGGGGATGTAGTGAATGAAGAAGTGGGTAAAGGAGAAGGAAAAGATGCCCATTTTTGGTAAAAGCATTCAGTTTCTTAATAAGAAATTTGGATGAGAAAAACAGGGAAAAAGTGTCTTTGCTAAAAGCAAATGGAAAACCCTACACAGACTGGAAGATTTGGATACAAAAATAAAATGTTTTCCATACAAATTAAATTCCCAAAGAGGCATTTTTCACCAGCATTGTTTTTCAGTGGTAGGGGCTGGGGGTGGGTGCAGAAAAAAGCGAGTCTGGAAGGCTGAACATTCCTTGATGAAGGAGTCAGGATTTGGCTGAGAGTCCCCCAGACTCAGGGTTTAGCTCAGGCTGCTCAGAGTCACCGGTGATTAACGGGCCTTGCTGTCACAGGCCCAGGACAGCAGGTCTTGGCTTACCATGAGCACTCCTAAAGCAGAGCTCAGAACAACTCAGCCTTTCACGTTCCTCTCATACCTTGCATCTCCTCTAAGAGGAGGTAAATTGATAAAATTCTGACTTCATTTTACTTCTGCATCAAAAATATCAATAACATTAAATTACTCATGTAGCTTGACATCACCCCTTTACATACATGACCGTAAAGAATACACATATAAACAAAATTTACCTAAAATCATTGGACAGAAACCCAGTCTAAAATACGGGTAAGGAAGGAACCCGCTCCTCCTGTGTTATATTTACAGTATCTTTGATTTATATCAAACATTTTAAAAAAGTATTAAAACAAAAATAATTAAGGCAAGCCAAATCCTTTCCTTGCCAGCACGCAAAGCTCGTCCGACTGGACATATTGAGGCTATCAATCGGTGGTGTGTATTTATAACCCAGTGCTCAGACAACTTGGAACGACAAATGCAAACAGCCACAAAGAAGTTACTTTGTTCGCTTGGCACAAACAAATCCCTGAGATGAAAAGCAGCCTGGCGTTTATTTTGGGCCAAGCTTCCTCATCTGACGATCCACGACGTGGCACAGAAAGGGCAGTGTTACCAAAGGACGCGAAGCACATGGAGATGCATCATTAGAGCAAACATAGACCAGGGTGCCAGAGTTTGTTATTCTTGCTCCTGCCTTCCCAGAATGGATGTCACTTTCCCTCTGTTCTTCTCCTCAAAGCACACTGGTTTGGAGCTTGGTTGTTTGTTGTTTGTTTTGTTTTTTTTTAAGGACCAGGCTTGTCGGCACAGCCTGAAAAGCTCTTAGAGCTATAATTTAAAACTGAATTGTGTTGATTGAAAACACGACAAGCATCTGACTGCAGACATGTCTGAAGACTTCCACATGCGTAGTCAAACGAGGACTGGTGAGGACATGGTGGGATTTGCCAGCAATATTAAAGCAAGCTCTGCAGGCACGTGATCCCAAACTGTGCCTAGCAGGCAGCCTGGGAAATGCCCATCCAGACATGTGGTGGATTCCCTTAACCACTGAGCCAGGAAGACCTGAGCTGTCCAAACAAGCAAGACAATATGATGGTCAGTCATTCTTGAGAGGCTTTTCAGAACAGAGAGTTCAAATCCAGGACTAGAGGGAGAAACCTCAGTGGGGTCCAGGCTGGTTTGATACTGATACCTCATTTACCCTCCAACCAAATCACAAGAGAAGCAATAGAGGAGAATGGAAAGAGCAGAAGCACTCCAACAGAGTGTTTAGCCAGTGAACACAGGGCTTCCTGGGAGGAGAGCACAGTGCCTTTTGTGGGGAGCTGGCTGAGAGAATGGCAGCAAGGAGACAGCTACCAACAGCTAATGAACAGAGTCTGCAGCAGACCGGGGCAGTTTGGTTTCAGGAACAATGGTATTGTTCCAGTCCAAAGGGAGCATCCTGTCATCTTCCATGGCTCCTTCAGGGGAAGGTCTGGTCAGGCTTGTAGTCCTTATCTCCATGGCAGACACAGACACTGAGCCTTGAATCACATTGTCCCATGCATGGATAATGGAAGCTCGATTGTTTGATGCTACAATGCCTTCATTCTTCTCATACCTGCATCCTCTTAGGATTTGTCAGGGAGCTAAAAGCATGAGAAAGTCTTAATAAAGTTTTAAACTTCTGACAACACTCAGGCTTTAAAAGGAGGGTCATAAGTGATCTGGGAGACTTTACTCTCATTTCGCTTAAGAAAAGGATTTCTCACAGCTCTTTAAACACTGGAATAGATATGCATATATTTTTCAGTATATGGATTCAAATCCTTGGTTTCTTTGGCAAAAGGCCATATAAATTCTCATGGATTTGTTATTGCCTGCTATAAATTTACTACTCCGAAAGAATAATATTTCATTTGCTTTATCGTTGATGCCTCTAAAGAAGGTGAAAATAGATTTAAGTCTTCCATTGAGCATCTTGATGAGGGCAGAGAAGGAACATAAAAAGAAGCCAGAAGGACACTTAAAGAATTGATATAAGGCTCCATCAACTATAATTCAGTTGATAAACTTAGGTCTCCTTTGCAATGAATTACAATACCAAGAGATTTGTTCTGTAAATTCTGTCCAGAACTTGGCAACACCATTCCTAAAAAAAAGAATGCAAACTCCCAGGGGACTAGAGCAATACTTTCCATCTGAATAAGCAGAGTTTGATCTTATGTGTGTTGGCTTTTAGGCTCTTCCTATTTCACACAGAGGAACAGGGGCAGTAGAGACAGTTCACCAGCACAGGTAGAAGCAGGACCTCAGACTCCTCAGTTTACAGATTCGTGGGTATACACACAGCTTCACAAAGTTAAATCCATCAAGCCAAAGCCATTTCCTTGGCAGCTCTATTTATTCCGTGATTCTTTGCTATCTTCACAGTGACCTCATTCAGAGAGGACACCACAGGGATCTTACCTCCCTGTATCAGCCCCCAAATGAGGTAGGCTTGGGATTCAGGGAGAAGAACCTGGACTTCAGCAGTGGCAGAGATCCAAGTGTGCAGGAAAGTGTGCTTGGTTTTTTGTGACAGTATAGAGTGAAATCAAAGAGTCGCGCTGTTTGTGCTCTGGAGCTTCTCCAAAACTTACGTTCAGACCCAGACTTGCCTCCATTTATCAAACTTACTTAGCTCGAAGAGTCTGACCATGTGGTTACCACCATATTAGTATCTGAGATATTAAGTTTATGCTACTGAACAAATTTATGACTTGAAAGCCTGATCCTTGTCGCTGGGGATTCAAGATGTGGACAGATGAAGCAATTTGCTCAGAGTCAAAAAGGGGATGGGTTACAAAGCTGAGGATTAAAGCAGAACTCCTGAGTCCCATGTTGTTGGCCAGTGCCCAGGGGGATCCCTTCTCCTTTCCAGGGATTGAAAGATCAGTGAATTGCTCTCTAAATGCTTCCAACAGGAACTCTCCAAAACACAGCAAATGGGATTTTTCACACTTTGACTAATGAAAGCTTGGCACATGGCATGACAAATAAAATCCTTGCTGCCAGCAGTACAGATATATATAAAATGATGTTTATTTCTACAGGGCTTGTGAATAAGCAAGACATTTTTCACCCATGAAAGGCAGTTTCTATGTGCATGTGTAAGTTAGCAACAACAACAAAAAGTGTGACTGATGATCCCAATGAACATCATCCCAATGAGATTTAAATAGTCGAAACTTTTTGCTTCTGAAAAGAAAGTCTCTCTTTTTACTTCACCCTACAAACTTCCAGGTTTATTGTGGCTCTATTTCTCTGCTCTTGACAGAAATACAGACATAATTCATCCTTTTGTTTCATGTTCAGAGACCAGTTATCATCACAGGGCTTAGGCATGTATAGAGAGAGATGCAACAAAAAGATGAGCTCAGAAAGCACAGTGCCTGTAAGATCTACTTCCACATGAAAACAAAGCTAACTAGAGGGGAGAGCTCATTCCTCTTGCCAAATTATGACATTTCTCTTATTTGATGCTTTTTTCCCTGCTTTGTTGGTGCTTTCCACATGACCAGTGCTAACAAGAGGAGAGACTAGTCTTAAGCCCTCATGCAGGCAGACTAAAAGTGATTAGACACAAACTGGGACTGACCAACGTGCACTATAGACTCACTTCCAAAACAGACAGTTTTTTCTCTTTGTCTGCTAAAAATGTTCGGAAAACAGTGCACTGAATAAAGCCCTGAAAACAGTAACTTCTGTGATAAACTGATAATGGGATCCTACCACATAAATAAAAGATGACCTGGCCATAGCCTTCCAGTTCACAGCAAACTTGATATCCCTAGGATAGCTCAGCAGAGGAGCCCTTGTAGGCATTTCAGAGACATGCCATAGCATGAAATGTTTATTTTTTTCTCAAGTCTAAAAGGATTACTCAGAGTATTTTAAATTTGTTTCAAAGAAACAATAGAAGAGCTTTATAGTTCTGCAATAATCAGAAGATATGTTAGAAGAGATAGGTAAGTTGTGATGTGCTTTACCATAGCAGAGCATCAGGTTTTATTCGATTAATTCTTCCCTACAGCTTGTAATGGATATACACAGTGTGATTTCAGGGCAGGAATAGCTTCAAAGTACAGGCTGGGTATCACAGATCCAAGCATGCACAGCTGGATCTCAAAAGTATAAGCCACTCTGAGTTGCACATGAGGAAGGAAAAGGGAAGATTACTATGATCTGAAATGTCAAAGCTTCTTCCACATTATTAAGTGCATTTACATGTTCTGCTCAAACCAGCAGAAGTTGTTTCCAGGCAACAGAAAGAAACAAGTAGGACTCCACACTAGGTATCTGCATGTACAACATGCATATGCACTGCTCCTCACCTGAGACTTCCTAAAAACAGGACAAAGTCGTGATTGGGACAGAGAACTGGCAGTGTTGCAAGAAAATTACAGGTATTGAAAGAGTTCCCTGTCATTTTCTTCCTAGGGGAGAGGACAAGGGATACAGTACAGAGATGGTTAGGATTTCCTTCTAATAACCACAACCAGATTCCTCATAAAAGGGGAGGCAGCCAGATTTCTCCTGCAGCAGGTGCCCTAGAAGGCCATGGAAGGGTAGCACATACTGGCTGCAGCATCCCCAGCAGCACATTTATCAGGAAACTCTGTCACAGGGTGTGTTAAAATCCAGAAAGAAGAACATCCCCATGATGACCCTGCAAAAGAATTGCTGCAGTGCTGGCATGAACTTCGAGCTTTGGAGTCTCTCAGCACCACTAACACTAGGGCAGAGTCCTCCTCCTTAGTCTTACTTAGAGGTTATATATATATGTATATATAGGTTACTATAACATTACTATGTTATAACCTTTGTAAGCAAATCTGTTATTCACCCTTTTTAACGGACTCAGGATAACTTGGAAGGTATCACCAAGTATTTGCATGTACGTCCAGAGGAGCAATAGCTTTGTGCTGGACTGCTATTATAAAGCAGTGATGCAGGTGACCTGAACCAAAAGAATGGATGGCACAGGATGGATGAAATGAGATCAGTAGCTATTACAGAGTGCTATCCCCAGCTTCCACTCCTAAGTGAGATGAACATCTGGTTGGGATAGTGGAGGTCCACCTGACCCAGCTCTGGTCAGGCTGGATGAGATCCCTTCTAAACCTACTTGTCTAAGATTCATGAAATCCAATACACACACTCATATGGCATTTTGAGATTAGGGAAATTTAGATTCTGGCCAATTTCTATTGTTAAGCTCACAAAACACTGTGATAAATAATGGAAAATGCTTCAGCTGCTATTTATTTGGGGCACTTTTACCATGTGACATCAGAAAATATTCCATGGTGGAATTTATGAACATAAAAATGGACTTGGTGAGACTTTGTGATCTATTAAACTTCCAGTTAACTAGACTTTTGTTTATCCAATCGACAGATGGTGTTTTTCTGAACTGGTTATGTTGATTCACAGTACTGAAGTGGTTACTGGAAAAAAGGACCACGAGTTTAATAAGGAGCAGGCCCACACACACACAACAAATGTGAGCCATATCCTACTAGCTCCACAAGAAAAAAAAGCAGCAGTTTTAACACCAAATTACCAAAATATTGGCACATTTTGCATGTCTATTATGTGTTCCAAGCCACTGGAATAGGAATGCTGTTGGCAAATGAGCTACATCAGACATACACACAACATTATTGCATTTGCTTGGAATATTCTGCTCCAGGTTAGGCCAAAGACGCAGAGACTTCTCTTTCAGAAGTGCTGTCTTGGAGGGCTGGTTTAGCTGCCTTTTAATAAAGACTCATCCCACTTAAAAAACCCTCTGAGGCTTCTCATTAATAAATGCCAATGAACATAATATGATACCCCGGTTGTATAAATCAATGGCAATCTAGAAACCAGGAAAAGAAAATAGAGTGAGTGACAATAAAGAGTGGAGCATTTAGAGGACCCTTGAGCAGCTGAACTCCCAATCATTCTCCAAACATGAAAGAGGCTTCAACTGTTTATGAAATTAAGTGGAGCTTCTGGAACTGCACACTGAACTATGCTGAACAGGAAGAAATCTCTTTGCTTATTAGGCCTCAAGGAGATAATCTATTGTGCTATTTTCTATGCAGCAAGGAGATTACTTCTGTTCAGGTGGATGAGCTGCTTTCAGATTTTTTTTCACAATCTCTCTGATTTAAAATGCTTTAGGAATGGAACAGTAATGTTATGCTTAAGTTGCAGACAGAAGATCTTGAAAAGACAAGATCCCCCCTACTTGTGGTAGGATATCAGAGGACAGGCTTCTGCCTCCATGGGCTAAAATTCAGAATATTTTTGAGAGGATGGGGAAAAGGATTGAAAAGCATATAAGGGAGCATTAATAGCATTCACCTATGCCATCATCTTGTGTGTGTGCACGCATATATATATATATATATATGCATGTATATATGAACACACTAAGATACATAAACACACACACACACATACACCTTCTTAGAGGTGAACGTAGGTAATATTATAGATGTACACAAGCGCAGACTAAACTTTATGCACAGGGAGAATGCATTCCAGAGTCTGACACTGGGAAAGGTTTTCTTCAGCTATTTACACGCCTAGTCTCAGGCAGGATGTGGTCTGTCATTGCAGAGGCCACAGCACAAGGTGAGACTTTGCAAAATGTAATACAAGCTATTAATGCTGGTTGGTCTGCAAAATTCATACCTCGTTCTTAGGAGGGAGGATGTCAGGACTGAAAGGGGATTTTCTTCAAGAACTACATTGGTTATTTTTGCTACACTGAGACAAAAGACACTGAATTGGACACAGGAGGACAAACACGCAAGTCTATGCAAGACTGACTGCAGTGACTACATTGTATTGCTTGCAACACACATGAAAAAAACCGATGTGAAACATTGAAACAGTTGTGATAATTCAACAGTTTCGGCGTGACAGCCTTCAGTAGTGGAGGCTTGTTCATCTGACAACTGCACGTTTCAAATCATGAATTGCACGACTGAGCAATGATGTTTTATGTGACTACAACATCAAAATCAATCTTTTGCAGGAAAATCAATTTGCCAGACACAGCACAGGTGTCACAGCAAGTAACAAGTCATGGCATGACAGCTAGCGGTGCAACTGCTTTAGGCTTAATACTTTTTTGAGTCCAGGACAGCTACAGATAATGCCATCTGTGTATAAGAATAAAGAAATCTAATTAGCATCTTTAATTGGACTTCAGCAGCATGACGTTAACACTGAAATGAACCCTGCTCAGAGTGGTTGGGCCAGAGACCTCAGGAAGTTCCTTCCAACCTAAAATGTTCTGTGATCTGTAGCATACAAGATCGAATCTCATCTGCCATCTCTGGCAGGAGCGTAAGACACCTTCACTTTCATTCATGGAAAAAGGAATTCTTACTCTTCCTGTTTCAACAGAGAACAGGTTTGGCGAGAGTCATTGGCCAGCAGAGTTCCTTACTGCAGGAAGGTTTTAAGAAATGCAAGAACTGAAATCCACTAGGTACCTTCAAATGAAAGGACACTATGGTGGAGACAGGGAAATAGTGACACATCACAGGCCAACAATACAGTGTTTTTCCTGTGAGGAAAGTGAGCAGAGAGGAGCACATTCTTTAAAAAAAAGTTACGCTTCCCTGTATGCAAATACTGATCCCTCACAAGCTGTTTTCTCTCAGGTCTAATAATCTTCTTTACCTGTTGGAAACTCACTGTAATTACAAGTTCCAATGCAAGCTTCTCATTAACAAAGAAATCTACCCTCTATTCCACAGGGTTTGGTTTTGCCTCATTAAAGATATTGTTAAAGCCTCCACAAATATTTTTTATACCCACATGGACTCCTTATTGAATCTGGCTGTCTTCACTTCCTGTTTTAGCACAACTCACTTGGTAAATTGTTGCCTCACCGCACCCCTAAAGTGGTTGCATTTAAGCGGTTGGTGAAATGATTAATATTTATTTAGTAAGGTTCTTTGAAAATGATACATGACATAAATAACAGCTAAAACTATTTATTATGCTTCCACAAAAATAATACAGCTTTTGTAAGATTAAAAGCCAATTCCCCCATTAATTTTCTTAAAATTTGTTAAACCAAACTAGCATAACCTTCCATTTGCAGCTTAGCCCTCTTTTCTCTTCACAGTTTTTAATAGTCAGTATTTTCCATCTGATCACTTCTAATCACACTGTTATACTGCTTTTACAGCCTTGGGCTTTATTACAAAGCTTCTCTATTACTCCAGATAGGCACAAAACAGTAGCAGGTAGGGAGCAATACACATTTTCCAAAGATCAGCACCATTATTTAATGTTTTTGTAAATATTTACTTTAGACGCAGGCTAAATGTTACTTAAGATTTGTTCTAAACTGCTGTGTTTAAAAGTAAAAAATCATGAGGACATATGGAACTCATCTGAAGGAGAAAAAAAAAAGTTACAATTTCACAAAAGAATTAATTTCTTTACTGTTACCAAAGAGTTGCCTTCAGAAAACTTGTGGCATGCTTTTGTATCTTAGGTGGAACATCATGACACACATCATGTGGTTTTGTGGTCTCCTCTTCCTACTGCCTGAAGCTCTGGCTGCAGTTTCCCCAACCTGACTGTCCCATCAAATCCGTACACACCCTCATCATGCTCCCACTGGGATTTCTGTTCCTGTTCTGCTCTTTTTTTTTTTTCCCCCTTCTTCTTAGTCATCTTACCCACAAGTGGCATAAATCAAGGCGAGGCTGTGTTTTCACAGCTAGACAGTTCTTGCAACATCAGGGCTGAGTTCAGGGAAATGGCTGGAAAACTTGCTATCCACACACACACACACACACACAAACACACACCTGCCTTTTGGCTCATGGAAGATGAGCACAGTGCCAAAGATGTTTGTTTATTCTTGCCCTGGGTGCTTTGATATGTACGCTATCGATGAGGACAATCACCTCCCTCACACGCAGTACCCGGCTCTGAGCAGGGCCTCACATCCTCACAGACCTCCCAGGCGTCTTCTCCAGGGTGTGAGATGCTGGGTCACGTCACTTCTGATGTCCCTACCAGACTCCTGACAAGGCTCCTCTCTGCTTTCACGGCTTTGGGAGAGATTTGGGAAGGAGTTAGAGGAAGTGTAGCTCAAGTCAAAGCCACTAAGGCAGGCAAGTGCAGCCACGTCCCTTTGGAAGTGGCACTTGCTGGATGCAAGGAGAGTTTGATCCAGCTGGAGCAACTGCTGTGTTACAGCATCATGACAGCATCAAGCCTGTAGCTTTGAAATGGTTTGTGGGAGCTTAGGGAAAAGGAAGGGGATCCTGTGTTGTGACTCTACTTAGCCCTTGTCGTGTGACATCTGCTGGGACATGGACTGCACAGCTTTCCTGCTCTGGACCTTCATTTCAGGTGTGGGCACAGCCAGCTACAGTGACCCTGCACATTTGGGATGGGTGGGCTGGCAGTGAGTGCTGAGGCACACTTGGGAGAAAGGTGGGGCTGCTGCAGAGACAAAGATGCCATGGGCACACAAAGCCAGCCCCTGCCCTCCCCATCCTTGTGGGATTGTGCCATCACACCAGCAATGCCAGGGAAGCAAGTTGGTGGGGAGGGCACGTGAGAGCTCGCTGCCTACACAGCAACACACACACACACTGCTGCCACTCCATATCCCATCAGCACAGAGCCACAGGCGACTCCAGGCCACCAGCACCCAGTGTGGCCATGACTCGGTTGTCTCACTGGACTATCCTGTGCTGCAGTGATGGGACATCCTGTGTGCTAAAAAACCTTCTGCCTATCTGTCCTTCTCCATTTTTCCCTCATCTGAACCATATATCTCAGGGTGGAACCAGAAAATAGAATAATTATTTGAAATATTAAAGAACTAGAAACACAATGAGGAAAAACCAGTCCCCTACTCTGCCTGATTTTTACCTGTCTGGGAGATCTGGGAGGAGAGAGAAGAGGATGAGTGTCATCACTTAGAAAGGAGCTGCTGGTTCCGACACTGGTGAGTAGGACGCTCTCCTGCCAGGAGCAGTGTGCAGGAGATGCACACACAGTGGTTCCAAAGTGCCTTTCAGTACCCTGTGTGGCTGCTTTTATCCATCAGTCACCACGGGACTCTCAGGAAGCCACATTTACACCCAGGTGGGCCTGAGTCTGTCACTGTCCTTGGCAAAACTCTGCTGGCTCAACTCTGAGTTTTGCCAGAACAAGCACTGTGCATCATAAAAGTAATGACTGCACTTCATCATGTCAATTTCGGTAGTTTTGATCATTGTCAATACAGTGAGGAACTTCCCAGTTTTGGAAAGGGTTTGCAGTTGGGAAGGTGATGGGAAAGCCAGGATACAGATCGGCTTTGCTGCACACAGCAAGGTGCATGAGATACCCGGGGCTGGGCAGTGTCCGCAGGGAAAATGGACTATGTCCGGCACCCTGACTCCCATCCCTGCCCGGAATGGACCTGGAGAGGCAGGAGTGATGGTGACAGGCATTGCCAGCCTGTCCTCTGCTCTGAAACCCTTTGAACACACGGGAGGTTGTGTGAGTTGGAGCTGCTGAACTCAAACGCCTTCTGCAACGACCTCCAGAGAGGGCTCCAAACCCTCAGAGGGCTCCAGACCGGCAGGGACCCTGGGAAGTGCTCCCATCACCAAGAATCACTTCAGGTCGTGTTGCTGAGGCTTTTCGGTCCAAGTGGAAACTGGATCGCTAACGGTGCATGTTTGAAAACTGCACAGGTTTGTTTCCTTCCATCCTCCCGTGAAGCTGAGAAGGCGGGGGTCCCGGCGAGGGCAGCTGAGGTACGGGGTATGGTGCAGCCCGAGCCATGCAGCAGCCGCGTCCTTGGGCTGCCCTCCCCGCCGGGCTCGGAGGGGCCGGGGACAGCCGAGCATGTCCTGACCGCGCGGGTCAGCGCAGCCGGCGAGGGCTGAGCGGGGACGCCCCGGGGCATCACCCGGGGGAGCCGCCTGCCCTCGGTTCCTGCCCTTGAAAAGCCCCGTCGGACTGACTCTGTCACATTTACTGAATCTGGGGATGTCGGAACTTCTCGGTTTGGCGCTGTCGGTGTCTGAGGCCCGCGCAGGTGCCGCGGGACGGGCGGGCGAGGGGGAAGCGCCGCCGCCCCTCAGCCGCGGCCGGCGCTGGGCCGCCATCGCCCCCTCGCGGCGGC